>JAGDQP010040178.1:0-10307 GCA_022664845.1 Lepisma saccharinum | reverse complement strand
GCTTCATCAACAAGTGTCCGATGTAGATGATCTATGTATCGTTGCAAGAGTTTCCTCGAGACCTTTCGAACAACACCTTTAAGATCTTTGTAGCGTTAGCAGGACGTCGTCTGTGCAGTTTGGTTGAATTAATTAATTAATTATAAATTACAAGGTTCTAGATTTCTCTGACATAAACTCCTGTTCAAAATCGGGAAAATCCCGTAATTTTATTTGAATTTGAAGTAACTCGGTTCGTAACGAAACTGCAGTGCAAATAACTTATCTAGCGTAATTTATCAATGTCGAGTTCATCAAACAAATACAGTTTGAAACAAATAGTTTTGCTTGACAAATACATATGCTAAAAATCCCTATGATTTCACGTAATTTCAAAATCCGTCCCTACTAGCATGTAATATGACTCAATCTCCCCATGAGTAGGGACTTATCCCTACGCTTGGCAATACTGGTTTCTGTGTCAGATGCAGTGGTGTGTTCAGGATTTTCGTGAGCAGGGGTAGAGGAGGAATAGCTCAGAGATATTTTCAAAATTTTCTCACTAAGTGAATTTTTATGAAAAAATATATTTCCCTTTACATTGCTAAATATTATCATGGAATATGACACCGATATCCCCACAAATTGATATTTAAATATAAATTTCATTGGTCCGGGGAACAAAATCGAAGCTTTTTTAAGATAAATTCTTCAAATCATGCTATAAAAAAAAATATTTTCTTTAGGGGTGGTGCTCCCTCTCCGGATTTGCCACTTGCCAGATGTAGAATATGTATATTATGAATGAGAACACAAATCAAGAATGGAAATATAAACTTGCCCGCATTACGTTTTGAACAAAAACAAGGAGATCCCTTTTTCCTTACTTTCTCTGCACATGGCCCCTTTTCTCCTGTATACAAACACCTTTGGTCAGTTTATCTATTATTGTTATTATATTCAATATGTTATATTGATATAATATATTGAATATAATATATTATATTATATTCAGCCATTTTTATAATTCAAACTTTTTAGCCAAGTTGACTACTTTATTAACAAGCTTCAAAATAAATTTCAGCGATCTGTCTAATTTACTTTCGTACCTATACAATTTTAAAGTTAAAACTTTGAAATCTGAAACTTGCTTAAAAGTGGATGGACATCCCCGCTTTCTTTCTATGTACTCTTCAAATATATAGGCATTTGTTTCTGAATGGAAGAAGTTTCTTTTGCCACCGCTAGATGCCTCTGACTTTTACAATTATTTACGTGAACATCTTGATAGATTGAAGATTATAATTGGTTCGAACTGCAATATTTCAGTTAACGGGAAATACTGAATCAATCAAATTTCAGTTTGCTAAGATCTTACAGCAAATGAGCTAGTGAACGCAGAGACATCTTCCGGTAAGAGGAAAAAGTATTCGGAAGTAATATGTAAATATTGAAGGATACAGGTTAGTTCTCTGTGTTCCGTTCTCTGTTGTATTACTTTCACGAATTACAGTCCTTAAGACTATCCCCAGGTTTCTGCTAAGGGATTTCGTAATCTACAGCTGTGAGGAATTTGTACAGTTACTTACAAAAGCAAATGGAGATTGGAGTTGTGAGAAATACTAATTCTTTCCTCCAGAAGAACTGTTTCATTGTAGGCCTAGTAGTTAGACAACCAACATGAAAGTACAAATATGCGCGAAAACATGGAATGCTAGAATATTCCTCCATTTGGAAGAAGAAAAGATTAGTCCTTGAGCATCATTTAGAGAACCACGAGAGAGTTAGGCAGAAATTACATTCACGTTAAGTTCTAAGATATATGGATTAAAGAAAAGGAAAGGAAAATTATAATATGAATATCATGCAGGATTTATCACTATGCAATGCAAGAAAACTTATCTTGTTCGAACACACACACACACACACACACACACACATATATATATATATACAGAGAGAGAGAGAGAAAGAGAGACAAGAGGATAAAAGAATAGCCTTTTCAAAGGATTAACTTTTATATTTAGGAACACAAACAGTTATTTTTACCCTCTCTCTCCCTCTCTCTAACTAACGTTTTAGCTCCGAAACACTCACACGCACATAAAGAGTGAGTGTGTGTGAGAGAATAGCAATAAGTAATAGAGAAAATAAATATGAATAGAGAGAATGAAAAGAAAGAAAAAGATATGAAAAGGAAATGTCAGGAAAGACAGGAAGAGAGAGAAAGACCAATGAAAAATATGACTACATTATCATTATGCTACAGAGCACACACTGTTTACTTGATTCTCGCCATTGATGTCTCGTAAGTTCTCTAACCGGAGATTATTCTCTGTTTCCAGCCATTATTTTATGCTAAAGAAAGACACTACCTAGTCGAGAATCGAACCTAAGTCTCCCGGTTGAAAGTCTGAGTCTTTAGCTACTACTAATGGTTTAGAATGGTTCGGCTAAATATAATAATGCAGTAAGCGACATCTGCTAGCGATGTGCTGAACTAAGTGAAGGATAAAGGACAAACGGTTGGTTGCAAGCCGCCTCCTTGATATATTCTGTAGAGCGTCAGATTGCCTGCCTCGGTACGATTCCTCCAAATTCGTACATTTTCTCTATCATCTTTCAAAGAGCTTTACGCTTTCTTTTGCATTTAGAAAGAATTGCTCCTGTTTGCTTCCCTTCTCATTTTCAACATTTAGATTAGAAAAGTTAGGTTAGATGTGTTTTTCGTTATACGTAATTTTAAAATTTGACACATTTCAGGGAAAAAAGTTAGAAAAGTCAGGTTAGAGGATTTTTCATTATTTGCCTGATGTCAAGCAAAACAGATGCATGACATGGCATCAGTTTTTGGTGTCTTCTAGCAGTCCAGTTAAGATAGAGATCATTGTAATTATTCTTAGGCAAGTCACTCACTCATGTTCTTGGCCCTGAGCTTCCTTCTTCTCCCGCAAGGTGACAGATATGGTGTTCTCATTTAACGTATTTAATGTTAAGTTCAGAACTGGATAATATTAACTTTTCGTCCCGTGCTTCAATGTATCACGCCTAGGTTTATACATTACAGCTTTCTTTATTCTATATTTATTAGTAACTCCATTTAATAATTTTTTATTAAATGTTGATACGTTTGGTTTTGAAAATGTTTTTCGTTGGTTGCTAAATGTTAATATCAGGCGACTTCTTTCCTAACTCTATTACTCGTTGAGAATGTGATACTATTTAGTTTCTTATGTATTCTTTTATAATTTGATGTTATTTTAATTAGATTTTGTGGGGTTTCAGCTATTTCAGCTGTATTTGAAGCTTCGCAACTAAAGTTCTATAATCAAAACAGCAACGTAGACAACCTCCTCATTCGAGAGGAAGCAGCACAAGGAATCTTTCAATTCAATTGATGTTCTTTAAACATATTTGGCTCAGATCGCAAGGGATTATGTAAAATCATTCGATTCATTAATGAATCATTATGCCAACTGCATTCTGATGAACAAGAAAATTATTTTAAATACAGTTTTATAGAGGAACGAAAACCGAAGAAACTTTCGAGAAAGAATTTTCCAAAATCCATTCATTACTTAATATAAAGTTTAAACCTTTTAGGATAGTACGTAGAAATCACTTCCGAAAATTTTTGCATTTCCTGTCGTAACTCTCAATTCCATTGAGAGAACAGGGATTCAAGGTTGTTTTCAAGCTGATGACTTCTGTTCCAGATTTGAAGTCTCTTTATTTTACGTAAATCAGATTCTTTACAAGCTATTTTTGATCTGCCAGTTTCCTCTTACTTATAAACATTTCAGTTTCTGTAAGAAGCATATAATAGGCGATTCTAATCTATTTAATTTTTGTGGGTTAATCTGTGTTATTCAGGTACATTGCCACAAAATATTGTACAGGTTTCATTAGACATTTGCTATTAATATATTACCACTCGTTTAGAATGTAATCGCACTAATTTCTGTATAATATAATTAAGAAATTATGAGAAGAACATCACGTTCGAACGTATGTCGCTAAATCAGATAAAATATTTTTGTACTGGTAAATTGTAGTAAAGTTTTTCGGTTATAAATTCATAAACAATTATAACACGCAAATATTTAAAGTAGTTTCAGAAGGTTTTCGAATTGTTAGTTACCTGTTGTACGTTTAATCCGTTATTTGTCTTACTTTATATTAATTTCAATATGATTTTGTGAAAATAATTGGATACGACAGACTATTAAAGACCGTTATGGTGTTCTCTGAATGGCAACTAGGAAATCACTTACATGATTGAGTGCTGATTGACAAGAGTTGTTATTCAATTTGACAATGATCAATGAGTTATGAAATTGGAATATACAGTATGTTAGTATGTACTGACAGCCATGTGTGTGTGTGTGTGTGTGTAGGTTTGTGTGTCTATGTGTATGTGTTTTATGTACAAATAGAGAATCTTCAAGATTATTTTTAATTTAATACATCTCAATATATATATATAAAATTAAAATTCTGTGTATTAGTATATTCACACGTCTCTACCCGTCACGTATCATCGTCCAGATATGTGACGGGCTTAAGCCATGGCCTGTATGTCTGACTCATAAATACAAGTTAAAATATTAAATGTACCGTTCCCGTACAGCACAATTTTGATTGAAGACTATTCACATGTGAAGTTTAAGAAATTTATATGACCAAAATATAAGTAATCACACCCCATTATTGATCAAAACATGACGTAAAGTGTATGCAAAAATATGCATTTATACGTCCTATAAAAGCTATTCACAAATCTGCAGAGGCGTTTAAATGAATTTGGTATGAAAAATAGACTAGGATAAAATATAAATTTTATTCATGTCGCAAGCTTCAATTTAAAAGTGTGCATCAGGTTCACAACTACTTCTGATCTTCTCACAAAAGTACTGTTTCCTAAAAATGGAGAAACCATGTTTTAAAATTAAAAAAAAAAAAAGGGACAAAATTGAGTCTGTCTTTTACAATTCACGGTGGTTTCACAACACGGTGCGCAGGATAGGCGCCGACTTGAAGAAATATTGGGGGGAGGAGGAGGAAGAGATCTTTGTATATATTAGTTCTCATAGTTGCGTACACCAGTAAAAATAAAAATATTGAGAGGGGTAAAAATATCCTCCCCAAACTTGGCGACGATGTTACACAGTACAGAATATTTTAGTCATTTTGTGCCACAAACAGCATTAAAGTGATTCCTACTTAGTCCAAAATCGGTAGATGGCAGCATTACATTCGTTATAAAAGATGAAGTTTACTTGGGTATGTATAATTTGGTGACCAGCACAATTTTTGCGACACCGCCATCAAAATTTGTCAACTGGTGCTACATGCTCACTAGAGTGGATCGAAAAAAAACATTTTTTTTTCGAAATTTGATAACGTCTAGTGCGGAAAAGGTGCAAATCGCGATAGTGACTTTCCACAAAAATAGAGATTCTTTGGACAACTCCTAAGGTTGCCGCATCGCTCTTGAAGTTTCACTGTACTGATAGATAGACAACCCGCTCAACCTGCTTAAAGCTACTACTTTCAACGCATTGCAGTGATGTGGGCAGAATGGTTACAGAAGCATGTCAGACTCGTAAGCCAGTGTTCATTTAATTATTTGGAGTTCCAGAAGTTCGCCAAAATATGCAGTTCTTTGCTTATAATTTACGTTAAAATGTGGACGAAACAACCTAGAACTCACCCCGAGGAGGTGGCTATATTTCTAGTTCCGCCCGGGCACTCACCAGTATTAAATTCTCTACCACAGTGAACGAGTGAATTTGTTATTAACGGCATAAACGAGCTGTTGAGCTTCTAAGCGTGGGACCTACAGTTGTTGGTAAAGTGGACTCTAAAACCACCCCTTTCAATTGACCTCGACGAGAATTGAATACGCGACCACGCGCACAGGAAGCGGGCGCACTTACCTCTCGGCATTCCGTGTCAGAATTACGAGAAATAATATAATCAAAAATCACTTAAATGTGAAGAATCTGAAAAGAAGATTCACAAGAAATATGGGCGACATGCTGAAATTATTTGACATAGCTGGATGTAAGTAAGTGTTCACGTCCAGCAAAGTCCTGCCCCTGCAAAAGTGGACGAACACATTCCTAGTTCATCAAGAATTTATTCCAGATTAACTCATAAGTCATACGCAGACGTTTCTAAGATGTATATGGTAGTACCACGGAGTTATTATACTTTAACACAAGCTAAGATCGTCAAGAGGAAGGCAATGCCCTCCATTACAGTGTACGGCGCCCGCTTCCTACAGAACCAGGGCGTCTGACAGAGGGATATGCAATCCTACTTGCTACAGTTGTTCTGCAAGATGCAGTATCTAAGTCTGAAATATCACATAGCCTAGAGTTCTACAGACCTGCAGGAATATGGAGGATTTCTACTGAAAATGCTCTGAATTAATAAAAAGGCCCACTGGTTTAGTCACGTTGACTCATAACAGGATGCCAGATACTGCGGTTGTATGTCAATACCTCTAAACCCGACCAAGTACGTCAGCGATTAACAAGATTTGCAATAAAAAATTTACGTGCCTGTGTGGATTGGCATCAGACAAAATCTTTCATGAGAGGATGAAGCAAAGAATTTCTGCAATATATTTCTCTTTTCAGAATTTCTATCTCAACATCTCAGTGAAAAGGTTCTGTCAGTCGTACAAACTAACGGATACTATGCTCGCCCTGAAAAACCTTCTTCTAAGCATGTTAATACGAGTAGACACTCGCGCGAATGTAAGAACTTTAGCCTGGAGACGAATAATTGCCTAAAGGCCATAAATTCAATTCAATTCAATTCCGGAGACAAGAAATGTCGTACAGAGAAGAAAGTATCCAAATCGATACCCGAGTTCAGAGTTCTAAAAATAGAATTCGATGCACCACAATACCACTAAGTGATTGACTAGTTTATCACACCAGTGACTGAGCCTCCGATAACCCGGGTGATATGGTAACTTTACCTATAAATAAGTAAGACGTTTAATATTAAGAACACCTTACCTTAAATTTAAGTTTCGACTAAGTTATATTACTTGCACAATAAGAAACAAGTGTTTACTCCCATATAGACTTAGAGAGCCAAATAAAATTCATATTCCAGCATTCAAGAGTTGTTTTGATCACTATTTTTTTTCTATTTAAAACTGCAGCTGAGATCCTTACCTACCGAGACTGATTGTCCTTGATATAAAAGTTTCTAAACAATTGGCGAGAGAGCTTTGTCAACCTTTCTATTGATTTATAAAACTTCACGATTGGTTGGTTATGTTTTGACTTGTTCGTCCTATCATATTAAATGAATCTGATTGCGAGAATCAATTGTGCTGGTAGAGTATTCAAAACTCTCCTTTTTTCTTCTTTCAGAAATATATGCCAAAGCTTTCATGGCTGCTTCACTCTGTTCAATATTTCCCGTAGAATTGTTTAATGTGAGCGCAGATGAATTTGTTAACATGTATTCCAATTAAAGTTTCTACCTGGAATTTGTTTCGCATAACTTCTGTCAACCTCAACAGTAGGAGGACATATTGGATGGCATCTACTAACACAAAATACGAAGGCTGTACGAAAGTATGGGTCCTGGTTTAACTACGATTTTTATTTTCAAATTATATACTTAAAGTGTTAAAATGCAAGATGTGTCGATTAACATACGAGACTGTTAAAATAATTAACCTTTATTTATGTGTATTACTACTCTAACTTTTGCCCATGGGGATGTAGTTCCCATTTGCATTTATACATAGATGCAGTCTTGTTTTGCACTGGTCAAAGGTGTGGAGCAGATAAGTTCTGTCTACTGTTTAACACCTCAGCCGTTTTCTTCTTTACTGCATAAACTAACTCAAAACGTGTTCCTTTAAGCATATATGCCCTCTTATGAAAAAAAGTCATAGGGTGCTAAAGATGGTGATTATGGAGAATGTTCCAGTGTGGTGATGCGTTTTTCACCCAAAACTTTCCGGATGTGGGGGAGGTTCAGCAGAAAGTGATTTTTTGTGCTTAGGTGTGAGAATCCCTTGGAACAAACCTCTTACATATTGAGATCCTGATGCAGAATTTTTCATGTAGGGCCTTTGCCAACACCCACGGACACTGAGTTGGTGGTCTTTTCATACAATCTGGTTAACATTTTCATAATTTTCTTCGGTTTTTGAAGTAGAATGTCGCCCAGGGCGTTCAGTCTTCCACATTCGCTGAATCTTACGTGCCACTCAAACACACGTGCATGAGACATAAAATATCTCCCGTAAGTCTCAGTAAGCATTTGCAAACCGTCAGTTGATGTTTTGTTCAATTATACTACAAATTTCTAAACGTTTAAACTTATGAGTAGCATTATTCGGGCACAGAACAACAAAAACAACTGGTCTAAACGACTCACAATTGGCTAAATATTTGAGTGTGTTGATGTTTGGCAGGCAGGCAGGTTCAGACACGTCCAAGGTCACCCCTGAAGGACTCACATTCAGTTCTCATTACTTTCTCTAAGAGATAGAAAATCGCTTTCGTTTTTTTAATGCCCACAACTCTTACACACTCATGACTACTTGTCTATATAGATTAAGACAGAAATTATGCTGCCGTCAGACGAGGCTACTAGCAGCGCTACTTAACGGTTTGTCGTTAGGAAAAGTATGAAGCAAGAGGTGAGAGATGTGGCAGAACAAATCCTGGATTGTTGTCCTGGAGTTTTTAGCAAGCACCAGACACCTGTTGTCGCAAGTCGGCCTACTTCCCTGATTTGTTACCAGCCTACTTCTTCCTGTATTCTAAGTTGAAATCAATCCTCAAAGGTTGGAAATTCCAGATCATGTAGGAAATCCAGTAGAAATCGCTACGGGATCTCCGGGTCATTCTAAAACTGGAGTTCCAGCAGGAATTCAAGCACTGGAAGAAACTAGGAGTGTTGTGTGCACAATGGAGAGTAATACATTGAAGGAGACAGATCAGGAGTGGTGAGTATGCTAAGTGATGAGTATTATTATTAACTCAATTTATTTAGAAAAATAGTTTCTTCTTTAAGATTTCATTAGTTTTATGGTTAAATAATAAAGAAAGATTGGGGGTAAACAATACAGAAGTGCAACAAAGGATCCTAGAAAAACAAAGCTACAGAGAAATATATCTTCTTTACTTTAAGGTTCTTTTGCAGCAATGGCCTCAGAGGATGAAAAACTAAGATTTTCTTTGATGCCATACTGGTTAGACAGAGGGAAGAAACAAATTCAAAAGATGTAGTTGAGGTAATTAAAACAGTTCTTTCTTAGTTTTGTGGTTTCATTCTTTTCCTTTAGGAAAAGGAAATACTGAAACTTTTGTTGTAGTTAGTCTTAGAGGAGATTCAACTTTCTCTGTATCTTCTATTGGGAGTTCGCGTGATGTAGCAAAGTTAAAGACATCATTAGTAAGGAAATATATCCACCTATAACAATGAAAAGAATAACAATTTCACATATGTTTAAAATACAAGTCGTTTTTCACATACATTTATAATGATCTATGTCAAGATTTGTTTGGATGTTCACTTGATAAAGCTTGTCCATCAGGTATTCCCATAACTAGAAACCGCTGCGGTTAAGATCAGAGGATCGGAGTGGCCAGTTATTTGGAAATGCTACCTGCTTTACCAATGCGTTATCCCTACTTTGCAGGATAGAAATAAAATTGACACAACTGCTTTTATACAGAGTTGGTATCCACTTCACATTGATCGTCAGGTAAAAAAGTTCCTCAGAAACACATGTGATGCAAATCCAGTCACTAGGAAATCGTTTCCAATAGCTGGCCATCCCGATCTCCTGATCTTAACTTCAGCGTTTTCTAGTTATGGAGATAACTGAAAAACAAGGTTGATGAAGTGAACATTCAGACAACTGTCGATACGAAAAGGAGTATAACAACAGTGGTATTCAACACACGAATGGAAATGCTTCGTGAAGCACTGTCTCATGTGTTCTATGCATGATTTTGAACTTGGATTTTATTTAAGGTTTTAGGATAATTTGGCTTAGGTCAAATAAATGATAATGGGAGAATTGATCGAATGAACAAATTGGAAAACTGCCGATGAAACTCTACATAATTCACTAAGGATTTTATCATTTCACTAATATTGGAATTTTTACGCACATTGTAAAAGAATATCAACAAAAAAGAAAGTTTAATCACATCTACTTTGGCGAGAGTAAATTTGTGAATAACCAGAAAGTTAATGGGTAAGAAAGAATGGTCGAAGGAGAATTTTACCGATCCTCCGTTGCGCAGTTGATACTGGTAGCGCTTTGGACTGGT
>JAGDQP010040177.1:0-17400 GCA_022664845.1 Lepisma saccharinum | reverse complement strand
GGAGAAAAGAAAAAAAGGATTTGGGTTCAGCGAGCTTCAAAATGGAAGCAAAGAACAATTTTGGGTGGCAGTTTTAGGTCCCTTGATAGCAAAAGCTAAAATAAGGGACCTGATATCCCGCTCCTGTCTGTCCGTCTGTCTATCTGTCTGTTGCAATAAATTATATTTCAGGAACCAGAAGACGTAGGAACTTGGTTGAGGTGTTATTCGAAAGCTCTCGTTAATTTATTAGGAATGGCTATCTTACTTTTTGGATTAGTCAATCCTATAAGGTGAAACGGGGGGATTCGGGTACAACTTAGATTCTTATATCTCAGGAACTAGAAGACGTAGGGACTTGGTTAAGGTGTCATTGGAAAAGTCTCGTCAATTCATTAGAAGTAGGTGTCTTACTTTTTGATTTGACATCTCCCAGGGGTGAAACGGGGGTGTCAAAAATATACAATTCCACATCCGTCCATCGATGTACACAAAATTAAGAAATGTGTTCGTTGGGCAGTGGGCAAGGTCGCAAAGGTATTCCGGGTAGGGCGTTGCTCTCCAGATATCAGTGTTGACAGTTTTTAAGTAGATCAAGTTTCTTCTATACACTTGGACATACCCACAAGAAACTTGGCATTAACATTATTGGGGACAATGTAACAACACTATGGATGTCCCCGTCCCTAAGAACCCGAGTTTTCATTGTTGCCAACCTATTTAATAAACATATTTTGTGTTTCAGATGCTATCAAAGGACCGAAGCCTTCGCGATTGTTAATTGACTCGCAGCGCTTACTTGTTTAATTTGAGTAGTAAAAACAGGCCCGAGGGGAAATTAAAAACTACTAAATCTACTACAAGATTGAAAGTAACATCATCATCATAATAATAAACATATTTTTGCTAAATATCCTTAAACAATAGATGTGGGAGGGGTAAAAATAAGAAAAGGTGGTGTAATGCTGTTTTTTTAGTTTTTCGAAACCCCGGTGTTGGCGGGAGCGTATAATCTATCGGATGACGCAATACGTAAAGAAGAAAAGTAGTGCAAGAATAAAGAGGAAATACGGAAACGCACAAATTATATTATCAGATATAAAATGTACACATTAATTCCCTTCCTCACGGTTTTTGGGAATTTGAAAACTAGCATCTCTTGCCAGCTCCCGTAGTCTAGTAAATCCATTCACTGGAATTTGAATTGATTTTATGGCGTTCAGGCAACTGTGGCTCGAATCAGGATATAGTAAGGGCAATGATAAGGAAGGTATCGCCCAGGGCCTTTCTTAAGTTACCATCTCGACATTTGTCTGGTGAGACTGAGGAAATCAATGGAAAATGTGTCACGATGGTCGCCGGCGGAGTTCGAACCTACGTACCTACGCAGCAAAAGACGTTACCCCCTTCACCACGAGCTAGGTTCTAGTAGCTGACTTTGAGTAAGGACTAAGGAAGAGGATCGGGCTTCTGTCCAGATGAAGCTTGCCATTTTGACAATCTTTCCATTTCTTTATTAAATGAATTCAGTCGTCTTAGTTCGTCTGACTTCGAAACGGGCGACCCGTGTTGATATCCCGGCCAGGACCCTGTGGAATTTGATCTAAAGCTCTAATGTCTGGCAGCCTGAGATGCACCCTGCTTCCTATTGAGTACTAGAGTGTCTATGGTACTCCTGGGTAAGGTATACAGGGTGATTCGCGACGAAGCGGCCATACTGCGATGAGTGATTCGTCACATCATAACAAGAAAAAAGTTCCGTTGAAAAGGTTTCGAAATGTGCATAGTTTCGGAGCTATAGACTCTCAGAGTTACGGCGGCATCGTCAAATATGACGTCTTATCTCGACACATAATTACCTAAGCGGTATCGGTTTAACAATCACAAATCACGGTTCATCGCCCAATACTCTTATTTAAGTAATGTTTATGATTGGCGAATGCATCTTGGTGGAAATTTCTTTGCTTTCCCTATTATACCATTTAATTCAATGACAACATTGCTTGAATGGATAGGTTGGGTACTCCTTCGAGTGTGATTTGTTAAACCGACACCACTTGGGTTATTATGTGTCGAAATATAAATCAAACGGAATAATATAAGTTCTTGTTAAGTTCACTTGTATTGTTATCGATAGCAGTGGCCTAGCAAAGAAGATACACTGGAGCGTCCCCCTTAAAAGAGATAATTATTTTGGGCTAGTATTTTGAGTGCTTTTAACACTGATTTGCATTCACCATATGTCAGAAATAAGCAATGTTAGAATATATTTTCGTACATTAAATGTGTCTCACAGATTGAAACCAAAGATTTAGTACATTTTATGTAGACTTACGACATGTAGAAACTTGACAACATGCTAAATCCTGCTTTAAATATGAATGCAGAATATCATTATAAAGTATTTATCCACCAGGAAAGAACAAAGAAACAGAGACAGAGAGTGTTTGTGTTTGTTTTAACATTCGAACTACACAATTATGTAATATTTTACAATTTGAAATGACATTCCCAGCAAACCGAATGGTTTGTAATTTTGTGCCGATCAACAGAAAAAAACTGTATCTTGAAATGAAGCAGAAATTAACGAAGTTTTTCTTTGCAAATTCCTTTCAAATGCAAATTGTTTGTAACGCATTATATCGGCATTGGTCTTCTGAAACTGAGTAAAGCCAGGAAAATCTCAATCAGTATGGACGCAGTAGGACTCAAACCTATATGCTTCGCCAGTTTCGAATCCGCGTACCTACTCAATGCTGATCCAAAGCCCGCGATGAAATGGGAAGCAACTCTTACGTGTAAGAAGATTCATATCTTGTTTTGGGCATATACTTGTGTGTATGTTTCAATTTATTATAATCTAATTTTGAGACTAGATCATTTAAACTGTATGACAAAAACCGATACAGATCCAAAAGCGTTGCTCAATATTTCGATTCCTATCCTAAACATTTTAGAGAATGAAATATAATACTCCTTTGTTTACGCTATGAGTTTAACTTTACCAGGATGTAATCCTAAGGACTTTATAATCAAGTGTGCGTCGTAATTTTAAAGACGATGACAATTAACAGGCACAAGGTTTCTTTGGCGTTGTGCTTGCAAGTTCCCCGATTGCAAGCAGCTGCATTAATTTTGCCTGTGAGATGATCGTGATGGTGCACATCATAATTTTCTGGTGTACACAAGCAGCACAATTTCTTGCTTCGTTATATGCTTCAATTTGAAGTGGTGACATTGGGGAGAGAGATTGTGTATGCCATAACTTACTCACAATATGAATCAATTCATTGACCATTCGATAAAGGAATGAATTGAAAACCATTACACATGAATCAAATAAATTTGATGATCAAACCAACCTACCTGTTTAAAGTGATTTATCGGAAGTTGATAGAGAGCTTGGTGAGTTTGAAACAATATTTAAAAACATTTCAGAGCTCACGAATATTCACATTGAACTAAAGAATCTACAGAGCATTGTGAGTAGTTTTCAGGAGTTCACTAGCTTACAGGAAGCACTTGAGAGGTTAAATAAAAAAATGAATGGTTTAATCTTACTAAAGATATAATCAACCTTCAATATGTTGTGAGCACTTTTTGAAGTGATTCAGTAGAAATACAAAGATCCCACCGAGGCAATCTGATATCGCGAATATTCGTAAGTTTTTAAATGAACTAGCTACAAATGAAAATCAAAATGAATAAAAATCGAAATAAACTGCTCTTAAAGAAACTAATAACACACTTCCAATTTCCCAAGAAATAGAAACAATAAAATTCAAACCGTAAACGAAACAACAGAGAACCTCCTTGAAACGATAGAAAATATTAAAACCCAATTGCATAATTTGAAATTAGTATATATTTTCTTCCAATGTTGGGAGATCTTTTCGGTATACTAGTGCTGACTCGTATTTAGAATGAACCTAAAGAAGCTATAAGAGAGCATTCAAAATTCACTTCTACTCATTACGTTAATGAAATAGAGGATTAAATGATACGTTGAAAGGTTTAGAGGTTACTACGCTAACACATAAGACTCTCATTGCGGATATGCAGAAATTGAATACTTATGTGACCAATACCCTTATTAGCTTATCTAAATAATACGATGATATTAACAAATTTCGTAATGTAGAAGCTTCAATAGCTCTAATGCTTACAGTGACTCAGGTTTGGGAAGTGCAAGATAGTATTAACATCTGTATAACCATCACAGACTTTAATTCTAATAACGCTAAGATTAATGATTATATTGTTACAAAACTAAAAGACCTAGAAGCTAAATTGAAAAGAGGAAAATATATGGTTATATATACGAAATCCAATGAACTGTTAACATCAATTCGTAATTTATATAGTATTCAGTTCTTCAAAATATATTGAATGCCTTATTAGGAACGTGATTTTACGCGTTACAATGTTAATGGTAAAGTATATCTCTTTTATATGAATACACCCTAGTTCAAAATTCCTATTTTGGGAAGCTTAAAATTATAGGTTTCGATTGGATTAAGAAGATGAGAAGGAGTTTCATATTGTTGATATATATTCAGGGAGCGGTGGACACAAGTACGGGAATCTATCATTAGGAATACATGAAGGTAGCCTAGTAGTAGATGCTCCATCAGAAGACGAAATTGTACTTCACGGGTGTGATGTTGTATAACGCGATGTGCTTCTAGTTTGATCGGATAAATTTTCTCCCGCTGAGTATCTATCAATATCATACTTATTAGGAATGTATTTCTTGATCTTAAATATTTAGAATAAATAGATTACAAACTGTAGAAAAACTGCACTAGCCAACGAAACGAAATTATAAAGGAATATATGTTGTAATAAACAGTATACACGTTTCATGGCTGGAAGTATTGTTGAAATGAACTCTGGGAACTTGGAAGCGTAGCTAAATTAAATAGGAGATATTCTCATATTTTAACCAATATTGGCAGTTTTAGCAAGCATGCATGGGCTGTACCAATTAAAAATAAAACAGAGAAGGAAGTTACACGTGCGTTAGAATCAGTACTCAAAAACATCTCAACAAACACCAAATGTCTTTCAAATAGATTGCGGTAGAGAGTCCTACAATAGAGAATTTATTAACTTCGTGAAGGAAAAAGGTATTATTATTACTCACTCTTCATACAATGATAAGAACGCCAGTATTATTGAATGTTATAATAGAACACTGCGTAATTTAATGTGGAAGCAGCTCACACTGCATGGTAATTACAAATGGTACAATATATTACAAACACTGATGGAAACGTACAATGATATGATACATCAAACAGCTAAATTGAAACCAAGTGATGCCGTGATGAAAGAAAAAGAACATAAATTAATATCAACAGACTATAGCGCAAAGAATATATCATCGTCCAAGGCGAAATATAGAGTAGAAGAATACTTTTGAATTAGTAAGTTTAAAAATAAGTTTTAAACAGGCTTCACTCACTATTTGAATACAGAAATAACGTTTAAGATATATCTACCTACATATGACTTAAAAGATGATCGCAATGGGATTATTAAGGGTCGTTTCTATGAGCAAGAACTAATGAAAAAGAAATATCCTCATATATATCTAATTGAAAAGTCATGTGTGAAACTAAAAGCAAAGCATCTGTTAGGATTATATTCAGGATGATCTTGGATTGATCACAAAGCTATAATATAGTTAATCATAATATAATCTAAATAGGTAAAGATGTGGAGTCTTAGATAACTACTATAGGTACCTAATGATTATGATAGTTGAATGTTGCACTTCTTCCTGATAATATTCAATGCTTAATAATAGTTTTATCTTGAGGGGGAAAACACCACCAGCCATTGATAATTTCATTCTAGCTCCGAATTAGCTATACTATGTAGGGATGTACTTATACGTATTCTATAAAAGCTTAGAATAACTTAAGTATCAACAGCTGCAACAAATTTATAATGATGTACAAGAAAGATTTCTCTATCAATTTGTTATGGCCACATATAGCCATGTGAGCCACGTTAGGCAAGGCCATGTTAAGTCTGGCAAATGGGTGCAATAGCTTAAGGAAAGCCAACGATTATGCAATAAAGTTTATGTTCGGTTTGCATTGATTTACGTTTGAATTATGTAAATTTGGTTTTGTTAGATCTTATACAACTTATTTAGCACTAGAAGTTATGCACCGTGTTAAAGTTATGTTACCTGTATTTGCACACGCAAGTGAAGGATGTAGATAATCTATTTTTTCGGTTTGGTATACTTGTTCCCAACTGCACATTATGTTGGACGGTTCAGCGTTAACTTCCGTGCGAGCTGTCAATGGTTTGATGTTAATATAACTAAAGCTATTTAGATGGCAGGCTTTTTTATATGCGGATAATTAACCTAACAACATACGGAAATTATCTGCTTTATGAATGGAAACTGAAATTAAGAACTGTCGGGATATTATTTAGGTCATGTTGCCGATTGATTTATGCTGAAAGTAAGTACTTTCAGCTATGAAACTTTGTATAAAATAAATACGGCTTAGAAAGATAATGTACCTGGTGTATATAAATGAGGTTGTCGGGGAACCGTCAACAGAACTTTCGTATTCTACGTCTTCTCAGACTAATAAACTCTTAAACGAAGTACTTCTATTTTTCTTGTGTCGAGCGATATAATCCGCTAGTGGATCTTGTGTCCCCTAGGCAAAGGATTATAGTTTTATACCAAGTGTCGCCTCACCTCCAGTTTTGAGGTCCATCAAAGAAGGCACCTTGGCCATTGGTAAATGATTTATGACGTCACGATACGCCCGCGATTGGTATTACCTACCTTGACGTTGATATAGAAGAATTATTGTCTGGAGTTAACCACAGAAGTTAAAGTCGGAGCGTCACAACATTGTTACTTGTAAAGATAATCAGAAACGGGCTTAGCAAATTGGCTCCATTCAAACCCTCTGTTTAAAAGTTAGATGATTACAAGTAATGTTTTTTAGTTATTTTTAATGACTATATGTTAGAGGATCAGAACGAGGTGCGGAACTATTTCAAACAGCGTAGAGATAAAGGAATGGATTGTTTTAGCACAAACATATTGTAAATTCCAGAAACAACTTATTAAAAATAATGCAAAACTTCTTATACATATTTGGGTAAAATAACATGAACTTGAAACATATTTATAATGAATTTTTTGTTGGTGATATGTAATTTAATATATTTAAAGATATATGTTCTAAAGCATGGTAGGAGCCCTATATCTTCATTGCAGTCGATATGACGATAAAATTGAACGATGGAAAATATAGAAATAAAATCGATCATATCTTTATAATCGAGTAACATTTATGTTATTACGAATTGAATGTCATCACGCTGCAATTATTTGAAGTAAGCTATTAGGAAAAGCAAAAGCGTGAAGAGAAACCATAAATTGAGGCGATTCAGAACTTAGGAAAATACATTAAATGAATCAGTAGCCTCATTTGAAAAACTGTTTTTTGCATCGTTTAATGAACAACCTGAGACTAAGAAACGAAAGATGATGATGATGAAATAGAAATTTAATTAGGTACATTAGCGAGTCCATATTTGAGTAGTAATAAATTTGATAAAGATGAAGTAATTGGCTTATATTATATTGATATACCTTGTCGGGTCGTAAGTTCTGTCCGAACTGCAAAATAGTATAACAAGTAAAATACGCGGAGTAAAATGAAAATGTTATTCGAAATAAAACAACAATAAGTAACAATCAATTCGGAGCAAGATTTATTCAAAATGCTTTCCTCTTGCATGGACATAGGATTGTAAACGACGCGGTCAATCGTCAATGTCAGCACGCACCACATTCATGTCTATGTTACCCATGCTTTCACTATAGCAGTTTTCAAGCGGTCCAAAGTTGTCAGGTTGAGAACACACCTTCTCCTCCAAATAAGACCAGATCTTGTAGTCAAGAGGATTTAAGTTTGGACTGCACGACGGCCATTCTTCGGTGGTGATGAACGCAATGTTGTTGCGACGAATCCGCTCCTGAGTCGATTTCGCGTTGTGAGCTGGTGCTGAGTCCTCTTGGAACACCCAAGGCATATTTTTGAACAGAGTGTTTCCACGTGGTTTCACCACCCTATCGACAGTGTCCTCCTGGCACATTTTGGCATCTGTCTTGACACAATTTTGGCAAGAATAGACTTCAGTGGGGACCCAGTACGACACACCCAACCAAACCATCACTGATGCGGGGTGATGACCGCGTTGGACTTGGGAACTTGTTCACATGCTATAGCACTGGTTGTAGCATACACTCTAACATTCTGGTGGTTGAGGTGTTCTTCAACAGGGAACATTTTCTCATCTGTAAACAATATGTGTCAATGTTTGTTATCCGCGTACTGCTGCAGGAGCAACTTTGATCTGTCACGTCGCATTCTCATGAAGCGCTGATTTAACCGATTGCCTGTCCTTCTGTGATAGGCATGCAGTCCTAGGTTTTCATTGCTCGCCCTTTTCATTGATGATCGCGGTATGTTCATTTGCAGGGCCGTGAATTTCTGCTTACGGATCGGATTTTGGGCGATTCGTGCCTTCACTGCCTTAACGACAGCTGGTATCCTAAACGATCGAAGTCTACCAGTGCGAGGATTATCCTCGATATACGATGTTTCATTATAACGCTGTATGGTGCGATAAACAATTGTTTGTGTAATATTCAGTTTCCGCGTTTACTTAAAGATAGTCGTCGGAGGGTGTCCGCACTTGTGTAAGGTCAGATCCTCGTTCTTTCCCCATTTCATCTTCACTCTGCAAGAAACAAAGGAAAACAATGGTGGTGTAAGTTCAACCAACATTACTGTTTTACATCAATTCTAGGTTATTTTCATACAACATTCCTAACTACTGGAATTTTTCGTACAAGTTTGGGACAGAACTGGTAGATGGAGTAGTGCAATAGAAGATTGGAAGTTATAATGTTTCTTTGATAATGATGATTTAATTATATATAGTAAGCGTAAGTTCGCCCATTATCCATTGACCACGACCATAAATAAATTAAGGGAGTTATTAACTCCTAAGAAATCAAAGGGTTTCACTGACGAAGATTATGAAACTTATAGGAAGATTATGAAAATGACGAATGTATTATATCAATATCATGATCCGTCACAGAGAAGAGTGAAATCAAGCTTCAGTGATAAGTACAAGACATTAACGAAACCCTATTTGGCTTGAACGTAAAACTGAAGGTAAGGATTTGAAAGAAAGGGAGAAAGAAAGGGTATTAAGAGATATACAATCATGTCGCAACAGTTTATTTGAATGGATGATGTTAGAAATTTAGTAGATGCATTATTAGGTATAGCAGGTTAAGAAGCAGCTGGAAACAATAACTTTTATAATGAGAAAGTGGGCATAATGAACATGATTTCCTCTCGTTTATCTAATTTGATTGTTTCCAACACAAAGGGATTAGGATAGCTCTTGCATATACTTCCACCAACATTTTGGCAAACTATTGAAGGTAGAGACTTAGTGAATGATATTATTAATAAATTATCCTTCGAACTACACGTCCCGGGCTATGAATTCCGTGGTCCTGGTACACGTTTAGATGAAACATTAACGAGAGGTGATCGAGGTATGAATAATTTAGATCAAGCATGTCCAGAACATGATATGGCATATAAGAATGTTAAAGAACTAACAGATAGACATAGAGCTCATCAAGACTTAGAGTTTAAAGCTTTTGATAGAGTTGTCAGCAAAGATGCTGGATTATGTAAAAACTTAGCTTCATTGGGAATAGCAATGGCGGTGTATACAAGAAGAAAAATGGTTTGGATGTTAAAATACTTGCTTGGGTGGGGATTAATAATGGGTTAAACACACTACAAAGGGTTGAATTCTTCTTTAACTACATATATATTAGAGTTTTGTTTATGATGAAAACCGTTTTATATTCCTTCACATGAATTACAATCATTAAACATTAATGACATGTTAAATAAATACAACTTGTAAAGGTGCAAAGATGCTTGAAGAAGGATCAAAATATGTGGCTAACAATTAAGTCTAGCGCAGTTAAATAAACTTTGTAATCAACCAAAAACTGGTGGATTCATATTTATAATTCCTGTTATTCTTGCTGCATTAGGAGTTGCTGTCTTTCAGGTGGTTCAACAGCTACAGCCAAGGCAGTAATAGATGCAAAGGAAAAAAAAAACAAGAGTTAGAACTAAACGAACATGATGAAGTTATGGAATCATCAATTATAGCTAGAGGTAAAGGTCTTACAAGGAAACAGAAAAAGAAGCTGATAATAAAAAATATCCTCACCAAATATGATATGAAACGTATAGCTAAATAATTAAATATAAAAATGTTTAGAGGTGTAATCATGTCGGATAATCTTCCTTCTACGCCACTAGTGATACAAGAATGTGCTGCTCTTAACTTACATGATTCATTTAACAATGGAACGCATGAGATATGTTATTGGTATGAAAACAATAAACATATATATTTGATTCATTTGGGGGACTACCTCCCAAGTCTTTGCTTGAATATTTAAGACCTAGGCATAAAATAATTGAATACAATAGTGATCGAATTCAACATTTTGATTATGTTATTTGCGACTATTTGTGTATTAGACTATTAGAGTGCTTATCGATGTATATATTTTTCCTGAAGCTATTGAAAAATTGAAATTTGATTACTTAGTGTATAATGCATGCGGTTTTAACGTACTAAATAGTATATAGGCTAAAATGATTGCATTTATCCGGCACTACACCAAAGAAAAGATTAAATCTTCTAAATGAGATTGATAATCAAAATTATAACTTGAATGTGGGACTGATTGGATTCTATAATATGTATCTAATACCAAGTGAAACGAAAAATAATAATATGTACTTCTATAAAAGAAAGAAACATAATATACCACCGGGTCAATATAATGCGTCAACGTTAATAACAACACTATGAAAACAGAAGTTTCTAAATGAAAATAATGTGATGCATCGCATGAAAGTTACAGCATTTGCTCAAAACTTTAATATTGAATCAATTGGTAAGTTTATAGGTTTAAAAAAATATTACCGATCTCAAATCAGAAGATACTCATGAGGGTCAGTTTCCTCTCAAGTTCTTAAATATTTAGACATTTAATAAACACTATAACCCAGCAAGATGCATGCTTATAGGAAATGGGGATTATAAAGATAAAGAAACTAATCTTATAGCTACATTTAAACCAATAACAGAGTTCTTGAAACGAATTGCTTATGCCCCACAATATCCTTCATTTTTTCCTATTTAACAGAAATGTGCTTTCTGAATATCACATGGTCTTGTTTAATTAATGATGGAATTTATTGAGAGCTATGAGTATCAATGGCTCCCATTCACTCGTCGTGCATTAAATAATTTAAATGAACCAAATAAAGATATTGATTTGGATATAGATGTTGGTGATGGGTTTACACTCCCCATTACTTTGATCTATGTATAAAATTTGAAGTTTTTGGAAGAGATGCTGGAGGAACATTTTCAGCGGGATCAAATATTAAACTGATAGACAATTTTGTTCCATATTTATTTTTTCAGGTATAGATAACAAAGCATGGTAGTGTTATTGATAGAATCGATTAATTACGAATCACATCAACTGTTATCGCTACATGTCGATTCTCAAAGCCCGGAGAAACACAGTGCTATTCCCTCTGCGCTTACTGTTCAATTTCTTTAGTGTCCATAGAGAAATTATGAGGAAGGATGGTTTGCGAATAACATTTAAGAGGAATGAAAATAATATTGTTTTATTTTATCGGAGGAAAACAAAGAAAGCAGATAGTACTTTAGATGGTAGCACACTATCTCATGCGGATAAATTTGTGATCATCTCAATGGAATTGAGACTGACAATTGTTGAATAAGAAAATAATTATGCGATGAAACTAAAGGCTTATATACTTCAAAATCCTCAAACATGAATTCAGTTTCATATATTTAAAAGTATTCAACGACATGTTTCTGGTTCTTAATTAGAATTTGATGTAACATCACAGTTTAACTCGTTGCAGTTTGATATGCCCGATTTTGTAATTGTTCTCTCTCAAACAAATCGTGATGACGATACACAACAAAGGGATACTAGTGAGTTCGATCAATGTAAAGTTGAAAATATTTATTTACAAATTGCTCGTAATGAAATATTCCTTCGTGATAGCTTAAATCTATATATCATAAAGGCTGATTATCTTAAATGTGTGATAACTATACGTCATTTAAACGTGTGATTTAAAAAAAATACTGATATGTTCTATTTCCCAACCGAGTTTATCGAGAATCGGCCCATGTTTGTTAGTAACACTAGTAAATGAAAACAAGCAATAGTAAATAAAAGAACGAATATTAAAATTATAGTGGATTTTTAGAAACAGTGACTGCAAATACCATTTGCACAGTGATACTAATAACTCAATCCTCGTATATTTATGTCGTTAAGGATATTGGAGCAATTTTAATAAAAGTTTAATATAGAAACTCAATTCCACATTTATATTGTAAACGTTTGTAACAGCTAGTAACGTAAGAATAAATACTAACTCTACGGAACTCGCAAATTCATTGCAGCAGTATCATATCCAAACAGTTTGATTCGTTTATACTCCTTAATAGCATAATGAGAATACTCTTCTTCATTCGCAAAAGATGTAAATGTTCACTATAATGCGAAGTAGAATAGAAGCGGCTTTCGACTAGAATGTGAGGTATCATTCCTGCATTCGCCTGATTTAAGTTATATGTTCAAGATTTTAAGTATATACATTCTCCAGCAGTTTCCAGTGCATTGCATTATGGAAATTAATTATTTATAGATTCTTATGTGTGTTTCACTATATTTATAAGTAGAAACGACTCTGGGTTATAATGTGAGGTACCATTCCGGTGATCGATGGTGTAAGATTTAAAGTAGTTCTTAGCACAGCGCAGCATAGCAATGTAAGTGTAAGTAAAGAAGAACACCAGTGTTATCAAATTTAATTTTTTCTTTATGTTTTCATAGAAGCATTATAGAAATTATAGAAGCGTTTCTAAATCATTTCTTTAATGTTTTAACAATAAAGCTCAAGCGTTCTATTGTTCTAAAGCTCTATACAGGGCGTTTCAGGAACTTTGCTCCAAACTTCGCGAGATGAATCTTCATATCAAATCAAGAAAATATATATATATGAACACGCGCGCTCGAGGGCCCGAAAGACGTCCAAAACTGTATTTCAAGGCGATTTATTTTGAATGCTAATGGCTGTAGAGCTGCCGGCTCGTCGTTTCGTCAAAGAAATCAGACTTGTTCGTTCAGTAAATGCATATGTCTGAATCGACGGGAAAGTGCGCGAGGGATTCCCCAATTTAAGTGGGGGATTCCCCAAGAATTACACAGTGAATGTGGGTCGAATAGTGCATGTATAGGATTACTTCCTATGACAGAACAACGCCACGTTTATTCCAAGGTATTAACTCAAATAAATACAAGATGGTGAAGAAATAAATGTTTGCATGGTTGCATAATTTCACTCGGTAATCCCTCTCGCATTTTCCCATCACTTCTGACATGTGAATATTCTGAACGAGCAACTCTGATTTCTTTGACGAAATGATGTGCCGCAAGCTCTACAGTTATTAGTGTTCCAAATAAATCACCTTTAAATACATTCTCCTATTATGTAGCCATGTATAACTTCCTTTATCCTTATTCCATATCGGACCTGTTTGAGGTATCGACTTGCAATCAACGTTTTATTATTCTCGGGTATTCAGTCATTCTCTACATGCTCTGATCGACCCAATTTCGCTGTCGAAATCTTGGGAAATCCTTCATTTCAGTCAGGAATCCCTCATGCATTTTCTCATCACTTCTGACATTTGCATTTTCTCAATGAAAAAGTCCGATTTCTTTGACGAAATGATGAGCCGCAATCTCTGCAGCTATTACTGTTCGAAATAAATCTTCTTTAAATACATTCTTTTATTATGCAACCATGCACAACATTCTTTATTCATTCTGGATTTTACACCTGCGTGATGTATTAACTTGTAAGCAACGTAGTATTGTTCTTTGGTATTCAGTCAACCCCTGTATGCTCTGATTGACCAATTTGAGCTGTTCAATTCTTGGGGAATACCTCATTTCACTCGGATATCCCTCACCCAACTACCCATCACTTCTGACATGTGCATGTTCCCAACGAGTAGGTCCGATTCTTTTGACGAAAGACGGACTGCAAGATAACAATTAGTATTCGAACTAATACAGTTTGATGGGTTTCTCTACCTCCTAAATAACGAATGACGAATGACTTGTTCATATTAACATTTTATAGCCCTAAGTTTGTAACAGAGTTCCTGAAACACCTTACACACACACACACACACATATATATATATATATATATATATATATATATATATATATATATATAGTGTGAATCTTAATAGCTATAAATTCTTTAGTATTAAAATTATTAACTTGACAACACTGCAAGGAACCATTGGTACGAATTCGTACTTGGATGCGCAAAATACATTCTAAGCATCTGGTTCCGTTTCTCCAGTTTAGTACTACGAAATAGTACGAAAATGATCTTAGTTGGGTGCTCGTACACTTCCCACCGCATAACAAAACCTTGTTACTAACTCAGTGTGATGCAATTTCAGGTAGACCTAGATGGCAATACCGGTGGTAGGTTATTTGGTCATATGTGTAGGGCTCGGAGCCTGTCCGATCCCCACAATGTCACCACCAGTACACTGTGTATTTACATATAATGATAACAGTAACTGTGTAGCATTATACGTGGCGGGCGAAAAGGTGATTATACTTTGATTGGTTTTAGAGTATTTTATCAATACAGTTTATAGTTCTTGTCAGTGAGTTTAGTATCAAATGTATGCACAGGAATACACAATGTTATAGTAAGATACATTAATTGGAGGGATAATTATTTCGACCTTAATGTAAGTAATTGTAATCATTTGCAGTACTCACTTTCATGACCTGATAAACCATGACGCATGTAAGTTAAGTTAACAATATACATGTTGTATGATTCCAGCATTAGCCTTGAAGTTACAAGTTGTTCATTTTTATTAACAAATCCTTCTATTTCAGCTCAGGAGAGGTTCCCGAACATTTAGTACCTTCCTTTGGAGACAAGGTGTATGATTGGGTAGCACTTCACACCGGTAGTAGCTGAGGTGTCCCTGACCAAGACAGTTTTCTTAAGTTCGATGGTTCTTGGTTGGTGCATTGGCCTCTGGCGACGACTATTATGGGAGGTTTTAAACCCTTAACATTTTCTTACGTAGAAGTTTCGGTTGATTCAATCGCCTCTGTCTACTTTGTTAGAGGTTTTTGAGGGAGTGCGTCCCCTCCTGGGAGATCATTTTCTCGATTACACGGTCTCTCTTTCCCAGGATGTGGAGAGAAATAGATTGGTGTGGGAACGTGTAGAAGCCGGGGAGTACAAAGCGCTACGACCTGATCGTCGGTAAGCACGTTGACAGGAGCCAACATCTACGCATAAAAGTTCAATAAGCTTGTTTTTTTCTTCAGAAATTCACGTTCGCTCACCACGCACGTAGTAGAAGTAAAATGCAGATAGGAGTCATATTTGACTTGGTCTGCTACTGACGCCCGAACAAAAACAAGTGACTATCATAAGTGACCTTCCAGGAATACGTGTAGGGAGATACCAGCAATGCACATCATTCCCATTTTAGCTTGTGAAGTTGATGGCAATTCCAAACAATCCCTTTGTCAAAAAATGAAAACAGTATGCGTCCTCAACGCCTATCTTAAGTCCGGCATACCAATGCTCAATTTGAACCGGCAAATACTAATGGGTGGGGGTTGTTCCGCTTCGGACCCCAAATGTCCGATTATTGTAATTAGCCTTACAACAAAGAAATCAGGAACCTATTGTGTAATGGAATGTCTTATATAGATATATAGCAAAAATACGTATGTTAAGTTATCTACCAGTGACATATCCAGAGAGGGCACGGGGGCACTAAACATAACTCCAATTTACATTAGATGAATGTAGAATTTATGCTAGAATAGGTTTCGCTGAATACGCTAAATTAGTTCTTATTTACAATTGGTTTAATGCTTGTAATTTGTTTACTTTAGGAAATTTAATACATTATTCTTTGCAAGCAACCCTTCTATACTTCCTAATGACAATATCGTCTACATTAGCTATGCGTCTGGAGAAGATATATTTGTTAAAGGAAGGCCAGTGCAAATAAAAAGGAAAATATAACAAGTATATTATTGCGTGAGATTTAAATATGTCATCTTCTAAAATATGTTACTATCTTGGCATATTTCTTATATCATAGCGGAGAAACATTTACTAAATATAGCTCTTCTCCACCTACGGGAAATCTGAATGAGAAAATAAATTCCGCGTTTAGAGAAAGGAACGAACATTTATGCTAAGCAATTAATGAGAATAAAATAAAAACTATATTGTTACCCTTCCATTTTGAGGGAAGAAAAGTTTTTATGTGGTTATATCTGGAAATGACACAGTTTATACGTCACCAAGTTTGAAGTCATAATTCATAAAATTCCAGTTGTTATTAGCAATATACCAGGCTGGGGTCCGACCCCCGCCTTTCCTTTAGTATGCGACTGTTTAATTCCCGATTTTGAAATTTTGACTACCAAAACAGGGTACATCTTTATGCCTATATGGTGCTAAAGTTCTTGAGTGGTAATGTTTGAGCAGGAAATCTCCATACAGTCTTTCTCTTGGCTATATATGTATTTCATCTCCTTGCTTACAGCTTGATTTTTCATTTCTCGCTTGCTGCTTGCAATTCTGTACATTTTTGAATACTTGTTAGCTTTAATATATTTAACGATCTTGGGGTTCTAGTTCAGAATACATCAATGATATATTTTCTCTTTGCGTAGTGTGAAATGACTACTGATGGAATAATTAGTGCCATTACGGAAGAGGTACTTTGTCGATCATTTATTATCTGATACAAGTTGCAGCATGGGCGTATTTCTAATCTGTTCTTTGTGTTTTTGTGCATTTGTCATTCATTTTTAAAGTTATTTAAGATGGCAAATTTTGCTTATAATGTTGTTAGCTTACTTAGTAATAACTTACGGAATATAGAAGGGACAAATCCAAAGTAAAGAATCCACAAACAGAAAATTTTATTTTCCGATGAAGTAGCTGCAACGAAAACATTTGAATCTGGAAATAAACAAGAAAATTAAGTAATATTCATTCTTACTTCCGATCGCTCTTTAGATAGAATGTCAAATACTATTTATCTACACTGAATATTGTTTTAAGAAAATAAACTAAGTTTACAAGACATTCTCATCTTTGAGTATTGTCA
>JAGDQP010040176.1:0-17400 GCA_022664845.1 Lepisma saccharinum | reverse complement strand
GGGCAGGAGTGTTACGTGAACTAAGCTAAGGCCTTGACCGCTATCTTCAGTACTCGGAAGTCATCCCCAAGATGCCATAGCTTTGCCTCTCTGATCTCTAAACATAAGAAAATGGTCTAGTCTTCCTCAGAACAAACGTGAAGTGAAAAGAATTCTGAAGTAGTTCCGAGACTTTCAGCCAGATGGGGTAATGTCTTGACCACTGCAGAACCCTGTTAATGACCCATTGGCAAGATATGCTTGGATTTTGTTGTTACATGGGAACACTCGTGGCAAGAGAGATCGAATGTCATTCTCAGAGGGGGAGGGAATATTGCCATCGTCTTCTTGCCCAATGTGAATTCAGCTTAAGACTATCGTTTACACAACCACAAGACTTGAAGAAAAACAGAATCGTTTATCTTCCCAAGTCTCTGCTTTGGAGTTCTTGTGGAACATCCTGTGATGTGAAGGGAAAATTGTGGGATGTCAGTCACTGAAAGCGGAGTCTGTTTGAGGGGGTTGTGCAACGAGCGGTTGGTTGCCATGGCTGTGGCCCGAATAGCTCGTTCATAGTCGTTAATTGAGGCAGGAAGAAGCTGTTGGATGGAAAGAAGGGAGGGAGGGAGGAAGAGGTGATGTGGGAAGTGGGTTCAAATTCACCTACTGTCCTCAATTAACAACACTTTTTGCTCTACTGTTATGCAAATGTAAAACCAAACTGGATTCCCTAATCTGCGGTTAAGAGAAATTCAACGAATTGAAGCATCATCAAATTCCGTCGTATATTTTCGTCGATTTTTCGATGGCTATTGTTTACAGACCGCTGTCTGGCTCAGTGGGGGAAACGTTCATTGTTTGTAGGAAGGGATATCGTGTTTCTCTGTGACTAGAATGTCTTCCCTTGTCTTTTGGCTGAAGAAAAAGGGTTCGATATTAATATACACGGAAGGAAATATCAAGATTGATCATCGATATTTAAAATCAATATAAAATTCATGTCTCCCAAATTTTAATATCTTCTCCTCTATCGTATTGTACATAGTCGGGTCATAAGTTTCTGCTCCTAATACAAATGGTGCAAATTTAGAGAAAAACAACAAATAAATCGAGGAGCAAACAAGCAAAAGCACATAAGTCCATTTTTAGGTTTAAAAAAAGTTTCGTTCTTTTTAAGGTCTTAATGAAGAGCTATAGTGATTTATGCAACATAATTTTATCATGGAAGTTCATATTACGATGGTATAAGTACATCCGTTACAAAAGTAGGATGTATTATTTGATGCACAGCTTCATTTAGGTCTTAAACGAACAAAACTTTTTTTTAAAAATATAAAAATGTACTTGTGTACTTTTGCTTCTCAATTAAGGATTTGTTGTAACTTATTCCTTAGTTTATAACACAAGTATAAACACTACTCGAAATTTCCCGCTGTTATATTCATACACTCCTTCAAATGGTTGCGTTACTCGTCTGTCACCGCACTCACTACTTCCTGAGCTACGGAGACTGCTGCCTTCATCAAATCGACCTTTAGCGCTTCGATGTTTCTAGAAGGTATGCTGCAGGCTTTCTTCTAAAATGTTCCATGGGCGATAATCCGAAGGATGAAAGTCTGGGTTTCCCGAAGGCCAGTCTTCGTCAGCCCAAGCATATTGGTCTCGAATCAGCGTTACGTGAACTTGGCTTTGTGTGCCGGCACAGAGTCCTGTTGGAAAATCCAGGGCTCTCCCGAAAACGAAGTGTTACTTAAAGGTTTTCTCACCTTCTCCAACGTCACTTTGTTATTATTATTATTTATTGTTTGGTGTATGGTAGGCTCCCCCACAAAACTACCACTGAAGTGGTGTGGTGGCGGCCTCTTTGCACATTACGGATATTTTCATTATTCTCAGCAACTTTCCGGGAGCTATGAGCATACACCCTATCAATGTGTCGGGTAAATTTTTCCTCTGTGATGATAATTCGTCGCTGTCCGCCGTCTGTGTTTCGCTGCAGTAATCTCATCGTTCTTGTGGCTCGTATTTTCCGTAAAGCGGGAGCCAAGAGTTATCCTATGGTTCTTCGTAAGACCAAGCCAAAGTTCTTCGCTTTATGATGCGGAATATGGTTATTGGCAGGATTTTTCATTTTGTGTGCCATTATTCTCTCGCTCAGCGACCATTTTAACAACTGCTGGTGTTCATGTAACCCTCGATAGGACAGTTCTTTGTCTGTCATCAACAGAGGACATCTCATTGAATCTCTCGATAGTCCGATAAACACTTTTTTGAGAATTTTTCACAGGTTCCAAAAGGTTAAGTCTCAACCGGAAACTTGTTGAACTTGTGTAACGCGATCACAGTGATACGGTTCGCTTTGACGACCCATTCCATATTAAGTACACGACGTCCTGCAGCAAAGTAATCCATTTTGAGCGCTTCGGAGCTTCGTAGGTGGATCAATATGTGTTTCCCTAAGCTGTAAAAAAAATGTAAACTATACATAGATGTGTAGGTGTGTCCTTTCTCACTTCTCCACATAATCCCCACTGAGATTCAGACATTTGTCCCAACGTTGCACCAGTTTGTCCAAACCCTTTGCAAAAAAATCCGGGCTCTGGCTATTGAGCACTCTCCTTACATTTCGCTTCAGTTCTTCATCTGTATTGAAACCTTCACCCTTTCTGAAACCTTGCGCACCTTAATTTGATGGTTTTCGTGAACAAGTTGATCCACCCTGGCAATGTTCTCCTCAGTAGTGGCATTCGAAGATCGCCCGGCTCGAACGTCGTCAAAAATGCATATCCTGCTTCATCAAACAACTTTCACCAACGTATAAGCCCTAACCATTTGCACTGTCATTACGGAGTCACCATACACAGCAACAAGTTTCGTATGAACGGCACTAGGAGGAAATACATTCGCCCATTCATATTGAATGACACCACGCACTTCTTTACACCAGCTTTCCAAGGGCGTGCGTGCACCGTCCATACTTCTGAACTTATGACGCGAGCCCGCGTTTTTCGGACAAGCATTGTCTTTCCGCACTTCAGCGCATGCGCCTTCACGTCTGATAACAAATCGATTGTTGTTCCTTGTAGATGAAGGGTAGCGCTTGTCAACAATGTATTTCTTTCTAATGGCATTGCTTTATACAATTTGTTATAGCACAGGTAAACTTATATTGAACGACCCTAGTACACCATCTAGATTCTAGAGTAAACAGACGAACTTCTTGAGCGCAATTTGACATTACTATAAGACTTCTCTATATCTAAGGGACAGAACGTATCGCACGACTGTGAAAAAAGCTCAAAATCTGTCTGCTTCGCTATAGAAATCCATGCTGTTGGCTAATTCTGTACCAGACATTGAATGACTTCACCTATTTGGCTAGATCACGAACATTTAGGAACTATCAAAATTCAGGTAATCACAATTAAATATTCGAATTTAGATTCTTTAACATGAAAACGAACAGTATTCTAAATGATTCGGTTCTGTTGTGCAATATTTTGGTTGATGTTCTTAAGTTATAGTAATAACTCCGGGCACACGCGATGACAAGAGATTTAATACTCACTCTGTATGATCTATGTGAATACAACTTGCAAAAATTCATATTATTTTTTATTAAAACTTCATAAATTATTGGCATTTTTAAATATCAGTAATTTAATTAGTAAACAGTGTGTTAAACAGTGTATTCCTCTTCATTTCACTTTTGAATATCCCCCGGAGGATTAGGTGAAAGATATAAAATGGAAAGGAGAAAAGTGTGCTTCGTTTGATACTAAATGACTGTCGTCAGGAGACTAAGTTAATGGTGCGCTAAAAGGAGAGAACCGCACCACATAAAACTTGAATTACTGCTCTGGGTCTTCTCGGCGCCAGCTGGGATGGACTTCGACACGGAGACCGACCATTCAGTTCACATCCCTTATGTAACAGGAATCCGATTTGCATCTGCACGTTAGATTGTTCTCAGGTGATTTAACTCGAACACTGATACAAAAATTGCCACTTGTGATGGAGGCTTTAATAATGAATATTCTGATTTGATAATAATTGCCCATATTACTTACCATGTAGTAATAAAAACATCATTAACAGAACCTGTAAGGAGTATTGTTTAAAATTTTGCTTTCATTCTCAGTTTATACAAACTTGCAAACCAAGATGATGTGTTAAGAATTTCAAGATAACACTCTTTTCCCCTCGGCTAAAAATAACGGAAACCCGAGTAGTGACGTTTCTTATTTATTCTGACGGAGACGAAAGAAGTGTACCTCATTTAATTGCAGATACCATCTCGGCGTTCGCATAATGTAAGCGAGAAAAACCTGGAAAATCTCAGTCAAGATTGTTGTCCCAGATTCGAACCCCGAACCACTCGGTTACGAGACTAGTACATATTCGCTGAGCCAAGTATCCCATTGAAATTACATTCTGCAGAATGAATTTAAGAAGTTTGTCAATTGGCAGAGAAGTGACTAATTATTTTCTCTTGTGATAAAGGGAGATTATTCTTCCAGTTGGAGTGGGTTGAGCGTGCATCGCTTATTTTTATACTAAGTTTGTTCAGCAGTATAGCAAAATAAGGCGTTTCGAATACAAGGTGCTGCTGCTCTGCGTTTGGTGGAATTATGAGGGGATAATTCACTCCGAGTTCGTTCCGGACGGTCGAACCATTAACGCTAACCTATACTCCGATAAGTTGGAAGGGGTGTATGCCATTGTGCGGGAAGAATTCAGGCTTTAGTCAACACAAAGTGAGTGCGTTTGCAGCAAGACAACGGAAAACCGCATACCACTGGAACGACCCTGAAGAATCTCCAAGAACTTGAGGGAACCGAAATGCTAACCCACTCAACATATAGTCCTGACCTCGCTCAATCGGATCATTATTTGTTTCGATCGATGACTCACTTTCTGCGATTATGACACCTCAGCAACGAAGAGAAAATGGAAACTAGGCGCAGGAATTTTTCACTTCAAGGACAAGAACTGGTATCAGCGTGGGATCGAAGAATTGGCAGGAAGGTGACTTCAGGCGATGTAACACGATGGTCTCTGCTTTGAATATTGGGTGGCTTTCGTTGCCACTTGCCCAGAGTATTGAAAGCTTTTGAGTCACCTTGTAATGAAGTGACAGTTGTGGAAAGCGACAACGCATCATGTTTCTTCTGCAATTAACTAATTTCTAAATCGTCTAGTCCATTTGGTTGGATTCAATGTTTAGAGGAGGCACATGGGCTCATACAGTGTGCGGAGGGCATTATTACATTTTTACGTGTAACTTTTCAACACAGAAAGTTACCTAACTTTCAATGTGGGTTATGGTCTCTTAACTTATTTCAGAAAAATAATAGGTGTAAGTCTGCATGTGACTCAATAATAATGTTAGTGTAGATTATATTAATAACCCAATGAGCAAAGTGCCTCCACGCGCTGGTGGGGGTGACGTGTGGGTTTATGGTGGCTTCCATAAGAGGTAATTCGAAGGTTGCTGGACGGTTTTGTTTACCAAGTCAGCATTTTAGAGACAAAAAGACGTCGATCCAATGTATGAACTTAAGGTACCTGCTGACATGGCGGGATATTATAAGTGGATCATCGTGGGCTAAGAGGCGATTCCCTACTGCACGCCATCATGGCAGCATGCAGCAAGTGACGCATAAATCTGGAAGTAACAACACCTTACAGCATCACTATCTATGAACAACGTTGTCAGTTATCTGACGGGACGGGACGGACTAACCAAAGCAGCCTTCATAGCTGAAACAAGATATTAAATCAGTCATCTTAGTATCGAATTGAACCTTGTATCATGCCTTTACTTCAGAAACAGTCTTCGTAACATAAAAGAAATAGTAAAATATTAGTCACTCGGATGATACTCCCATAGCGTAGTGGTTAGAGAGATGGACACTAAAAATCGGAAGTTTCCAGGTTCTAATACTACTGCAGAAAGTTGAGAAAATTACAAATTAGTTAATATACAGTCATAGTGGAAATTAACAATGTCCAAGTAAATATGTATAGCAACAGACAGAAACTATTTTCAATAGCCTTTCGTCAAGACTGTCAACGGCCTATTTTGGCCAACTGTGTTGTTTCGTTGAGTGGAAGTTGTGGATCTGATGGCTCCGACGTCGACCCCCCCCCCCTCTCCCCGTTGTCGGCAGAACGTTGCTTTTTGTGCAACATTCGGTCATTAGGCCGACGTCGTCGCGGATTTTGCCGTCAGAGGCTCCGTGTTGGCCTACCAACATTCTTATGGGGCTAGGCTAATTTATAGTTTTTAAAGCGTGTTTTATGTTTTGTTTTTTTAAGAAAATTAACTTTTTTTTTATTTTAACTTTTGAATACTGTAAATAACCTTGTAAAATGTTTAAGTGACTAATTGACTATAAATAACTTCTTCAAATATTAAAAGAAATAATAATAAGTCTTAAAATCGTATTGGATGCCCCAGCTCCTCAAATAACACATTTAAATGTACTTTTGTATTTCTACATCTGTTATCATAGCTCCAGAACATTTAGCCATAGAGTCATACCAAATTCTGAATTGTTTACTTAATGGCCTAAATTATTTACTCCTGTTCCATCACTTCTCAAAATGTAGGCGTGGCATGTCTCGATCCATCGCTCCTGAAAATGAAACTGTTTTTTCCGGGTCCGGTATTCCCGATCCGTCGCCCCGGAAGCTGAAATTTTTAATGAACACATGTATTGAGTTTTTGTTTTAGCTGATGAATGTATTGTTTTAATTAAATTAATTAAACATTATAAAAGTTTGATATTATTCAGTATTTATTTTATTATTTATTTGATAGGAATTTGGTAAAGCAAAAGACAGAGGTCTGGAGTTTGTCGCCAGCATGACGTCTCTATCAGGCTTGAAATCGAGCATGTATAGAGCTTGTGCAAAATTAGGAGTTCCGTTGACAGTAAATTCAGTGAGCGACATAAAGTTTCCCGGAAACATCTTGAAGGCATCAGATGGAAAATGGTTTCTTCGTTTGATGAGTATTCTGAAAGAGATGCCAGATTTATTGGGTTTGGTAGCAAATTAGGCACGTCGGCCTTGTATGAAAGTAATCTTGTAGTGGAAGATGGAACATTTAAAACGTGTCTGAAATACTTTGATCAGTTATGTACACTACACACTGAGGTTGAGAGCTTTTTCAGACCAGCACTATATTGCTTGATGCCGAACAGGGAAAAAGACAGTTACATGAAACTTTTTTAACTACCAAAATCGGTGCTACATGCGTAGGAACCTAGTTATGATGATAGATTTTGAAAGTCCAATGATAACAGCTGTTCGAGAGATGTTCCCTGCATGTAAATTGCAAGGTTGTAACTTTCACTTTAATCAGTGCTCGTGGAGAAAGGTGCAGGAACTCGGAATGGCAACACTGTACAGAGATAATGAGGAAGCAAGGCAACATGTAAGGATGACGGCAGTTTTGACTTTCTTGCCACCTTCGGATATCGACGAAGGCTTGTTAAAAATAATGGAAATCTCACCGGATATAAAATTACTGCTAAAAGCTTTATGACCACTTTGTGCAACAGTGGTTTGATAATGACAATGTTAATGGCAAGTGACAGTTGTTTATTCATAAATTCATTTATACATTGTGTGTGTCCATTTCCTTACTTTTGGAAGCGATGGATCGGGAACTCCTAACACGGAAAAACTACTTTCGTTATCAGGAGCGATGGATCGGGACAAACCACGTCCACTTTTCGAAAAGCGATGGAACGGGAAGACAACTTTAAATGTCCTTTTATTATTGATTTTGTCCCCGTGTTATGTATGCGTTGGACAAATTGCGGAGAAGTACCTCTTTCAGAAAATGTGTATTTCTGAGTACGTGTTTTAAAAAAAAGCATATATATGTATTAATGCAACGTAATAATAGTAAAATATTTGACACATGTAAGGTAATAGATTTTACTTGCAAATTTTGTAATATTAAAAAAATCTTGTATAACTTGTCCGTCTTGTCCAACATTCCCCTAAACAGAACGACTTCATTTTAGAATCTGCACAGAGCTCTTATTTTCGTTTTCCTTTAATGTGGAAGAAAAACGTAATCCTGCATATCCAATGCATTATGTAATGTTAAATAAACAAAGAAAAAGAAGAAGGTATGTCTGCTATTACAGACTCTGTATACTGCTGCTATATGGTACCGACAAGTTTGTAGCGGTGTTGCCGCATTTCCCACGAAAGCGTGCTTGACTTTGCGTGACAAGAATCACGAGACATTGCACATATCGAACGTTTTTAGTCTAATGCACGTAGCGCTCGCGAATGAGAGGAAAATAAACTTCCGCATTGTTTCGTATTCTCGCTGTCTTCTTCCCCGCTCGTCCACCCCCACAGATCAATTGAAGATTTTTCAGAATATGATAAACACACACAGCAAATAATACCAGTGCTAATCATTGCTGGCAAAAAAGAATTTTTTACTACAAGCGAAGATTAATTTTCGCACGGCACGCTCCTCACTTCATGAAAAGCCTAATAATGTTAATATTAACGAGCTTCTATATCAGTTCTAACAACACTTGGTGGTAACATTGCCGTCAGACATTATGACAATATGACAAGGTATAAACAAACAAACATTGGAGCTTTTATGATTTATTGGCAAGAAAAAAATATATGAGGAAACGGATGCACCAAACATTATATACAGATACAGTACACAACGTAATAAGCTGAACTGAAATTGCTTTTAGAACATAGAAAAATAGTGGCTCAAATTATAAGCATGCAAAAACAAAAGGTTAACATGTTCCTACACTTTAATTTATTACACATGTCGATGAACTTGTAAAGTTAAGGAAAATATAATTTTAACTTACAAAAACTAACTTTTCTAGCTTTCAATTTTCCGAATTTCCTTAAAATATTATTTGTATCTAACGAATTCACTACATCATTGTAATCATCATGGTGGTCAGGCCAAATAAACTATCTTGAGATATAAATAATCTCAAATAGACTTTGACTTTTGAAAAACTTTTTCCTTACTTACAACTAATTTTGCTGTTGTTAGCAACTGATATTATCTGCACCTACGCTACAAAAATGAGAACCATAAAAAATATGAAAATATTAGTTTTACATAGAAAATTGCCTTTCTTAGAATTTTGATTTGCTGTTCTGCAAGTCAGGATGATACTTTCTGTCGAGCTCTGTATTATCAATTAAGAAATCAAATATAATTTGCATTCTGAGACACACAAACCAATTTATCAATTAACGTAGCAAAATTACCCAATTTCTGAAATTATGTTAATGTTTACTTTTAACGATTACATTCATATGATTGTATTCTCTCTACATTACAAGCTTAAAATATGCAACTTGAAATCTATTTTAAGATATAAAAAAAATGGTTTGATGCAAAGATGTCTCTCAATATAAGTTGATTTTTATTAATTTAATATTTCTGAGGTGTTCTGGCATCTACGGCCTTATCCCATTTCAAGTCTACTGATTAGGCAGGCAGAATGTTGTGGCCAAGATCCGTAACCAAGATACTATGCCAGTATTTGCCTATGAAAGTTAGGAAATATCGCGGTCAGGATATCCTGTGCACGAAGGGTTTAAAACAGTACCATTTCCACAATGCCTAATAAGTGACATTGACCACTATACCACCGGGGCTGGATAGGCTTCTTTCAACATGACTATATTATCATATACTTTGCTCACACTCTATCTACAAACGACCGTAAAAGTTCAAATAAACTTAAGTAAATGCAACTGGTAATATCGTTTTAAAAGGTGAAGGCTTTGAACAGCTCTAGTCTTTTAAAGATCTCTTCTTCCCACGCAGCCCAGATGCACTAAGACTCTCTGTCTATTGTCGGTAATTTCTCATAAGCCATCTCTCTCTTTCTCTCTCGGGCACTTATATATATGTGTGTGTATGTCTGTGTGTGTGGGCTATCTAACTATGTCCATCGTCGTCGTAAAAGCTTCAATGGTGCTTGAGTGAATGAGGGCGGACTGGGTCATCCTGCCTACATTCAACTAAGAAATGTCAAGGCAGACAGACAATTGTTACGTATTAGCGCAAGGGATGGGAATGATTCACAATGCTCAAACAATGCATGATCTTCCTCCTTTGGACTGCTCAGTCAACGAATGAAATCAGGCCAGAAAGATAAAAAAACTTAGATAAGTACTGTGATGATAAGAGCCCACTTCTTCCTCTTGTTCATTTTTTAAAACGCATACCAAATAAAAGAATAACCACAGAAAAAAACAACACTTTTTTATATTCGTCTCAGCAGTAAAATTGAGTACACTACTCTACAGCATTTAAACTAAGATCATTAAACGCATAAGGAGTGAACCAAAAGTCATGGCATACACCGAGTGTCTCCTTATTTTCGTGAATCTCTTGAATATTTACTATATATAGAATTTAGCCACACGATGATAAATCGATGCATTTAATAATAATTAACGGTATATATATAAGAAAAACATGATCAACAACATAAAACTTAATATAAAAGGCTCCGTGACTAGCGACCCAACGCTGGTATCTGAGGAATTCAACAAGCATTTTACAGAAATAGCAAATAAGCTATTAATCAATGTAACGTCTTAAAAGATTTCATTTAAAAGCAGCTCAACCACGAGTAATGGAAAGCATGTCCTTCATGCCCATTTCAGAAAATGAAGTCCTATCGGAAATAAATAAATGGCAAGAAACTAAGTCCCTACAAAGGTGATATAATCCCTACAAAGATTCATTTCTCTGCTTCCTGCATTAAGTAAGATTTTATAAAAATAATAAAAACAGACTTTTAAGCTATACTTAATGAAACACAACATAATAATACGGTTTTATTCCACAAAAAGCACTGTAACATCTACATTCTCCCTGATAGATACTATACTTCAGGGAATAAATGAGAAAAAAATAATAACATATTTTATAGTTATGATTAGTCTAGGTATAGTTTATGACGTAACTAAAACTTTTGACGTATTCAAGCATCGAACACTTTTACAAAAGATGGAACATTATGGAATAAGAGGAAATTGTTTAAGACTTTTTCATCGTACTTACGTAATAGAAAACAGGCAGTAGAAATAGCCAACACAGTGAACGAAATAAAAAAAAAAATACAAATCAACATATCGAGAAACAACATATGGGGTCCCTCAAGGTTCAATTTTGGGTCCCTTACTTTTCCTAATATATATAAATGATTTACAGACAAATATAATAGACAAAAAATGATACTATATGCTGACGATACTAATGTTCCAATAAAAAGTAAAGATGTCAATACCTTATCGAGGAAATTGGAAGATGTATTCGAAAAAATGAAGCTGAGGTTTGACAGTAACATGTTAGTCCTTAATGAAATAAAAACTCAGTACATATTTTGCCATACAATGCAATATATATATATAAAAGGCTCAGTAATAGCAGAAAAAATTCTACTCAAACAATTGAGTAGTGATACTAGATTTTTAGGAATTACTATAAATGAGAACCTTAAATGGTCTGATCACATACTAACACTGTCTCAGAAGCTTAATTCCGAACTGTATGCTTTAAGAATTCTAAAAGAAACTCTAAGAACCAAATCATTAATTCAGGTTTACTATGGACTAATCTATCCACTAATCAGTTTTGCTATTATATTTTGGGGTAATACAAGCGAGAGCTCCGCAATTTTTCCTAAAACAGAAACAGGCTTTAAGAACCATAGCTGCAATCCGACGCAGAGACAGCTGCAATCAAATTTTTAAACAATTCAAGTTACTGTGCCTTCAATACATATTTACGAAATAGAAAGCCATATTAAAATAATTAAGATAGTCCGAAACACCATGCTTACAATACAAGAAAAAAAATACAAAGAATCATACTTCACCAGATTAAGCATTGTACAGGATGGTACCACACACACACATGTGCAACAATATACAAAATATCTATTTGGTAGAGAATACTTTTTACAGCATAAAGGAATACTTGGAAAATAATACATAGATTCTGTATCAAATTCAGACATGAAAAAGTAAATCAATAGTTTATGCTTTTATTGTTAATTATTGTTTATCACATTATTATTATTATTATTATTTATAGTAGTCTAATAATTTGTTACAAACATGGTAAGAATTAAATGCGTTAAAACGTGTATTATAAAATGTGTATGATATTAATGCCTATTTGTATGTAAATACTGCACTGAACCCTTCGCATATCAATGTACTTGCTTTAATGGAGTAATAAATGCAATGGCACCCAATAGTATCCCTAAATAGCTCAAATTGTTGCGAATTTCCAAAATACTGTACATTCTGCAATATTTGGAGAATCATGTTTTGTATCAGTTCTTAATGCGTTCATGTAAGCTTTCCAGTCTAGCTATCTTCTTTTGACGGACATTATGATTTGATAAAGCCTTCAGCAAAGGAATCAAGAACACTTATCTTGTTTTCGCTTTATACGATCTTCTAAATGTCTCTCTAATGTACGAGAGTGCATCCAAAATATTACTGAAAAAGCCCAACGTCTTAAGTCATCGTAAAATCAGCTAGACGATAATACAAGCATGTAACATGGTAGTGTCCTGCATCTCTCTCACAACTCGAGATGCAGAGTTTTCAGTGATTCACGTGTCGTAGAAAAAAAAAAGCAGAATTTGCATCAATTTTGTGGCAAATTTCATGGGGAAATGTAAACAAAGACCTGACAATGATTCAGCAAGCGTTTGGTGAACAATCTCTTTGATGGAACACAAAGTGCTTCACTTACATGCGTGGATCAAAGCCGATCGATCATAAGGTTATCCTTGACCAGTACAACTCCTAATAATACCAGAATACAGCAGTTCACCGTGCGGATCTATATCGGACCGTCCACAACGTTAAACAAGATGTTGGGAAATACGAGATTACGGGACGTACGTATCAGTAGAATCCATAGATTTAATATATTACCAGTAGAATCTGACTGAAGAACTGAGCATCGTAACCAAAGTTATTCCCAGGTTGCTCCAGGTTTCACTGAGCATCGGAAACTCGCCTTAGAGGATAAAACATTCTTGTTCAGTATCAAAACTGGTAATAAACTGAGTATGTGGTTGCCCTGAAACAAAGCAACAATCGTCCCAACGGAAAAGAGAAGGCTCATTAAAACCGATAAACTTCCAGACTGATAAAGACCAACGTCAAGAACATGTAGTCTTTTTTTTTTTTTTTTCATCAAGGAAATTGTGCTCAAAACAATTGTAATGACATTTTACCAAATTGTTGCTACTATGCTCTCTGCCGTCCAAGAAACTAAAAACATGTTATTTCACAAAAACAGATACGGCCTTTATGGGCGTATGCATGTCGAGGTGGTGATTTTATTCAATACATGGATGCTACTAAAGTAATTTACGCTACTTACATAAGTCCACCTTTTTTCTTTAGCTTAAGACAAGTTGAAAATTACAGAAGAAGGAGCTTAGTGCTATTGCGATTCAAAATATTTCCGTGTTTTTCCTACCAATAACAAATGAAGAATACACAGATGGCATCTTTTATTAAAACTTAAGATCATTATCTCTCCTTAATCATCCAAAGCGTTGAAATGAATTTGTAAATGGTTCGAGAGAGTTTGATCAGCTGCAGCCTGACATGTATTGTACATAATTTGTAGTCGTGATAGAGAATGTGCATACGAAAATGTGCACCTGCAATGTAAAGTTGTTTGCCTCTGACTAACTCACTGACTTTGTTTCGCGTCTATTTTCCTTTGGGAGAGACACCTTCTTCTGAACAACCTGTTTGCCACAACACTCCATACTTAGAAAATGAACTCCTCCTAAAATACGACGTTTTTGTTTTAAATAATTCCTAACAGCAGCAAAAGATCAACATTTACTTTCCGTTTAATTTCGTAAAATCAAAACAAGCAAAGTAATGGTTTTATTATAGACAAAACCAAAGCACCCTCGTATAAACTCAAATTATCTTATAACGTATCCAAAAGAAAGAGTCAAAGTCATATGTAACTTATGGTCAGAATATGTAAAACATTATGAATATATAATATTCTTACATATTATCTCCATATTAATAATGTCATTAGCTCACATAAGAAAAATGGAATAAAAAATTATTAGTGAAATTAATATATTATAAATCAGACACAAGTATTTAGTAGTTAATTTGTATTACAAGAATATGATATACAAGGACGTATATTTGGCAGAACCAATTTAAACTCTTCTTTGACTGAAATTAATTTTCTGTTTTAACTTTCAATTTCGATGAGTGTCGAAAATGTCGACTTGTGTAGTTGAGAGATTAATTAATACTTTAATAATTATGTTTTAAAAAATTGAATACATTTGTCCAGAAGCTCTCAAATTCGATTTCATTGCTAAATTCAAGTTGCATAGTTCGATCAATTTTGAAATCGACACGTCCTTGCTACTTTTGTAGAGACAACGTGGGAGTTTCCAACTTCCAAGTCTCTGGTGAATTCGACAAAATTCATCCTCAACGACTCGAAATTATCTACATCAAGAAATGAAAACTATTAATGGAGTTTTTCATGAAGACAAGTTTTTACATCAATTATTATTAATAATTTTAAAACTTCATTGTTTGAGCTTGTTTTTGCACTTAACGGAAACAAGTTCACATCTTAGCAAATTCCTTCTTTTCAAGATCTTATTTAATCAAAAAATACAGAACTTATCTGTTGATGCTAACAAGATAATCTTTATCTCTCTTTTTCTGCACAGGTTTAAAACATTGAAGTGTTTGAATAGATAGACCAAGAAAGCTAATTTTCAACACCAATTGTACTCACTTAAATAACAGCGAAATTGCATTTTTCCCCATGCAAATTATTTTAAAAGCTCTTGTCGCAACTTTTAAAAACGTGATATAACACTCATCCTTTTGAAAGTCATCGCACTTCTCTGGAAGTTAACAATGCTAAGTGCTTTAAACCCATTGCTCCACACTGTTGAGAAAACAAACGATTCCTCAAAGGTCTTCTTCTAATTAAATTTGTAATTCTTATCACATTGTCAAGCACTCTTTTTAATCCAATTGGAACGAATTTTGCAACTAAAACTTCCCTATATACAAAAGAGAAACGACTGCATTAATATCTGAGTTGACTTGTCTTACAATGAAAAGGAAATACTTTATCATCAGCTTTTTCATTGATGGGACACTGTAGGTGCAGACATTTGTATACAATATTTATGACGCACATTATTTCTCCACAAAATTATTCATTAAAATTTGTCCAGTTAAATAAAGGTCTGAAGTCAATGCATTTTTCCCCCCTAAAATTACGACACATCTGAATTTCGTCAGCAATACATTAGAATGTCGGACTGTTGTGAAACACTAGTGTCGGTAGAAGTAGACTTTGATAGATATTAATGATTCTGAAGTGTAGAAAAATGTTTCCCTTTATAAAATACGGTATTTTATATCCATAGATATTTTTATAGTTTACTTTGTAAACTATAAATTTCCGTCACCATAACAATGAAGAACAATTATTGTTGAAGACAGAGTATAAAAATTCCACTTGTCTCAATAATGAAACGTGTAAAAGATCACCACATAACACAACTTAATTTAATTTCCAAGATGGAGGAGGTGATCAATACCTTTAATGTTTAAACGACCGTGTAGTTCGGAAACAAAGCCTTGAATCTCGTGTCCTACCGACCGTAAAATGTTTACATTATAGCTTTTATTAATCAATTTTCTTATGCAGAAGTCTTCGTGCGTGAACTAAAAGCTAAACGTATAAACAAATATGATCACATTGAAGAAGAATTAACTATTGAAGTCTAAACTCGCATCCATTCTGTTGTCATGAGAACTACTATGTATCATGTGCCCGAAGGTGTGCACAGAAGGTGTGCACATTCGTTGATACAACATCACGGATAACGCTTTATGTGAAAGGATATATAAAATAACTGTTCGTACTCAGAATTCGGCGGCAGTGTTGTGATGTAACGTAGCTCTATCTCACGAGTGCGGTGTTCATGAGTTCCATTCTCATATTAACTCACCCTTGAGGCTCTAAACTATAGAAGTGAGTGTCAGCGTTAATAATATCAAGCTCCTAAGCTTTAAGAGTGTGAAAGCTCAAGTATGTAGCAGGTGGTGAGCTTGAAGTGAACCCGTGCTCCAGTAAATGCGAGGTTCTGAGGTTGAACTGAGGAACTGAGTAAGAGACAGTGCGAGGTATTGCACTTGAACTGAGTTGAGCGTGAGTGAGTATAAAGCACAGAGCTTGAAGTGAGTGTAAGGTTGAGTGATGTTTAGAAAAATGACCATCTCTGATGTGAGGTCTTGTGCCTTACAGAATTCAAGAAATTAAAATAAAGATAGTGTTCTGTTTATTCGGCGGCTGTAAGTATTACAATGAGCAAAATCATTTAGTCTCAGGGAAATTGAGACCACGTGTTTTTCAGTTTAAGTTTCTCTCCTATTTAGACGACGAAACACAAATGTTTAAGTTATGATTTGATTCTGAAGCATTTCAGTGCCATGTGTTTCAGTAGTCAACTTCCATCCATCAACGTCAAGACATAACTAATTCAATGTAAAATGATTTTTATATATACGAGGGTTAAGTTATAAGTCATGGTGACATTTTTTTTTTCTCTTTCGAATGGGGGATAACAGGACAGATCGAAGATACACGTTGGAAACCTTATGGCATGTACTGTCGAATGGTTCCACCAGATGGTATATGTGAGTAGAGATGCATGTCTGAGCACGGCCCGAAGTTCAGTAGATGAGCGACAGTGGTCCGAAATCGAGGTCACGAAGAGTGAATAACGTGCGTGTGTTAAAGTAGCACTCGCGCCAGGAATGCAGTGTACGTGAATGCCACACAGACTTACGGGAAGCACTAGGTGCGCGTGCCCTACCCTATCGAACAGTGGCGAGGTGGATAGCGGCTTTCAAACGGGGAAGAGGGCAGAGTGTCTACTGCCGATCTACCGCACAGTGGGCGTCCTGTTCGCCGCGAAGCCGCTATTCACCTCGCCACTGTTTGATAGGGTAGGGCACGCGCACCTAGTTCTTCCCGTAACTCTGTGTGGTATTCCCGTGCATTCCTGCCGCGGAGAAATTCTACTTTCACATACGCATGTTGTTCACTTTTCGTGACCTTCATTTCGGACCACTGTCGCTCATCTACTGAACTTCGGGGAATACTCAGACATTCAGCTCTACTCACATATACCATCTGGTGGGACCACTCGACAGTACATGCCATAAGGTTTCCAGCGTGTATCTTCGATCTGTCCTGTTATTCCCCACCAAAAGAAAAAAAAAATGTTGCCATGACTTATGACTTAACCCTCGTATGAATAATGTGGAAGTGTC
>JAGDQP010040175.1:0-17400 GCA_022664845.1 Lepisma saccharinum | reverse complement strand
GTGTATATAATCAGATGTATAGCTAAATATACAGACAATTCAATTACTTCTTCAACGGCCTTAGATGTCTAAAGGCAATACATAAAATTCAAATTCAAATTCATTAGTATCATTAAAATAGTCTTGTATTCGTGATAGATAAATGGTGTAAATAAAAATATAATCCTGACATTTGTTTTTCCAGTATTGTCTTTTAGCTGCAAAATTACGATATCGCTTTCCTTCGTTTTCTCAAAACTATGTTTTGCCTTACAAGGGACATTATCTAAGTGTCTCCATCCGATTTCCTCGAAACTTTCAGCAGACACGTATTTATTTTGTTTCGTCCCCCAAAACTGTTATTTTAATTCCTAGTTCATTTCAATTACTTTGTAAAGGCAGATTAGTGACAATGACAAATATCTGTCACTTTCTGATAGCAGCAGATGTTACATCCACGCTGTAGCAAATTGTGTAACAGATTTTTGTAAATATATTTTGGATTTGCAAAATAATATGGGACATCAGGATCATGAATGAGAAAAGTTTACCTTTTCAATTTTTTTGGCGTTATCAGCTCGACTACTCTTCTCTGGTCCTTCTGTTCATTTATATCAAAATATTTTTATATAGGGCAGGCCCTTCACCTCTATTATCTTTTTCATACATAAGACACAACTTGTCTTATTTTTGGCATGCAATGCCATTGGTGGCTATTCTTATGTTTATGCGCTTTATGTGTTTCGATACAGCATCTGCGTTATTCACGTGGAAAAAAAAAAACATTATTCGATGTCCATTCCTTTCTCTTTTGTCACTTCCACATTGTGTTTATTCTTGAATTTTGTAGGGGGGTGCCCCCCTTACCGTTTTCTGTTCAAACAAAAAAAAATACATGCCTTCTAATTTTAACCGTTTTACAAACCTGCCAAGTTTTAAGGAAATCGAAGTTGGTCATCTTGTATTTTGGCACACATTGTGTCATTCTTGAACTGTTCAGGGGGTTTGTCCCCCTTCAAACCGTTTTTCGGCCGAAATAAATAAACAAATACATGTCTGCTAATTTTAACCCCTCTACAAACGTGCAACATTTCAAGGAATTCGGAGGGGGGACACTTGTTAGATAATGTCTCTCGTTAGTGTATTCCACTTGTAAGCCGACGATGTTTATTTTTTACGCTTGCAGACTAAATGTCGTCAACATTCCCCCTTAGCTAAAGTTGGTTGCTTTACAACTCAGGAGAAATAAAACAACAGGATGACAGATATTCTCCGCCTTTTCAGTCTCTTCCCAAGAATAGAGATAAAAAGAGACATAAAATTTTAACTAATTATTTTTTGTTGCTTGGAAATGTTAATTCATTAAACTTTCAAAAATAAATCGTTTCGACATCTTCTCCCTTAGGCAAATTCTCATCGGCGTTATCAGTCTTCAAGACAGTATATCAAAATATACTAACAACGAAGGGTCACTGTAATAGCTCTTGTCTATTTAACGAAATTATATGATAATCTTAAATTGAAAATATGGCGACGCATTCAAAACCATTTACATAAGCATTTTGTAATTTCACTATTTAATATATAATTCGATATAAAAGCTTTTGAAAGAATTCACTCGCGAACAATTTTTGTTTAAGCCGAGATAAAGCCAGCCCAGCTCAAAGTCGGCATTCTTATTTCATAACTGAGATAGCTGTAAATTCTTCAATCTACATACATTAAAGGAAGCAATTGTCCACTTTACACACACGATCATTAAAGGGCTTTCAACACTATCATCCATTCATTTTCTACGTAAGGGTGATAGACAACAGCGCATATGTGACCTACTCTCTAAGAACCGAGGAAATACTAGTGAATGACATCAGCATTAATAAATATTCCACACACATTTTGTTTATATTGTTTACGAGATTGTTACCAGATTGCAAATACTGTTCTGCTTAGCAGTGTGTTAACTAAGCAACTGGAGATTAAAAATCACCGGCGCACATTTTCTTTCAATTTCTTCATTTACACAAAGCACTGATCTTTACGAATAAACAGTTTAATCATACATTTCTTATTTACCACTATGTGAACAAAATGTATAGAAGAAATATATTTCTTCAGAATGTCAGACAAGGGGGTGCAACAAATAAGGTTGCCAAGCCTTTTGTTCCATGGCGATAAGGACAGAAGAAAGTTACTAAAAGACAAAAAATATCGTTTCAAGGGCATGGCTAATGAGGTCACTGCTTCAAATCGGCGCTGAAGGTAATGATGGTAAGATTTGTTGAATTATCAGTACACACCAAGTTGTATACAGGAGAATGGTAATTTGCTCTTTGCTTTTTCTATTGTGTTCTTGCAGAACACAGGATGTTCAAATTTTCACTTTTCTAGGGTATAAGAAAGAATGAAAGATTTTGCAGGATTCTCATCTGGGAAATGAAATTTCTTTTAAGATTTTAAAGGTAATTTTCACGCTAGTCATTTTATAAGAGTTAGTATTGAAGCTTAGGATATGAAGAATCTATTGATATCAATATCACATTCCTCACCTCCCTCATTCTTGGACATATTACCTTTCGCAATTGGGCTACTTGTATAAAATTTAGATTATAAAATGGTTTTAACCAGGAATGGTAAGAAACAAAACATTTGCAATAGCTAAATCTTAGAAGTAGTTAACAAATTTGCTGTTAGGGGGCAGCTGAATCTAAAGTTCTCCACTTCTATAATTGCCTTTTCGTTATTGTCTTTAAATAAAATGTAAATAATTTCCACCAACTGTAGTAGAAACTATCCTGCTCTATGTCATTTTCCAATGACCATTGATTGAACAAATTTGCATTTAAAAATATGAGAATTGATCCGCTCAAATCTTTCCCCTTTTTGCTCTAGCTGAATTAAATCTTTAATTAATAGTGTTGTTCATTCCCCTCAATTGGGATAGCGGAAGCTTCGTTCCATGTGATGATTATTGCTGTTCTGAACGAAGCCATGGTTATGACCTGAAGCTCCTCTCCTTATGATGGTGGTTTGCTTCTCCTTTCCGTCAGATCAAGATAATGGACGGGGTACGTTACTGGTTCCTAACCTTTTTTCGCTTGCGTACTCCTTGGTGTAGCGACAGCACTCGAATTTTCCTGAAGCGATGGAAATGAAAAGCTGAGTCTGTGAGAAATCAGACCTTCGATCATTCGCACTATAATGGCATATAGAGGCCTATTTGCAATACGATTATTTAGGCAGGAATTCTCTACCATTCGTTAACATAACAAGCGAGGGGCTCTCGAAATCGAAATAACAATGAAAACATGCTCCGCCACGCATCAAAATTCACAGCTTTTGACTTGTAATTTTGTCCTACACATGTTGACATGTGCATCTCTCTGTCACTATCCGCTTTCTTTTCTTTTTTCATGAATGTTCTGGCATGCACACAGATAGAAAGGCGGATAGATTCTGAGCTCTAAGAATTTACTGAAGGCTCCTATGGATGGATATACGCACCTATTTTTTTTCTATTTGTATATGAATTTTCTATCATTGTTCTAGTCTTGTGCAAGGTATTACTGTAGAAGAAAAACAAATGTTAATGTTTTAGTTTTATCTTTAATAAGTAAACTGTTCACAGCACCTTAATTATAATTATTATTTTTATAATTATTAAGAAGTTATAGTAATCCTTGTGTGCGTAGTAATTAAGAATCAAAAGTTTAAAGAAAAGTATTAAACGGAGAACAGTACGGAATTTGCGAAATGTAATTTCGATGTTCGTGACATAACTCTTCCCACGCTGCTCTTGTAACACGGACAACATTCTGCTCTATTATCCATCTACATGGAAGACCATACGATGACTTTGTTTGCCTTTATTAAAAGCCATTGGTTGTCTGGTGTTGAAGACAGAATATCTCAATTAAACTGTCCAACCCAGAGAGCAGTTTCAAACTGAGTAGGCCTACTATTCTGTTTCAATCAAATTCCTTAAAGTGGAAGATTTCACAACTGAATATGAATAATTTCATACTTGACGTAATTATTTTCCGGCACCATTCCAAACAAGTTGGTCACAGAACCTTCTTGTGGTGAAAGAAAATTATAATTCTTAAGAGAGAGAGAGGGTGGGGGTGGGAGTGGGAAATAATTTACATGATGTTGACATAATTCATTAGTCCTCAAAATCAGATTTAACAGTTTCATTTAGAATTGAATATTTCACTATTATTTATTGACACAAATGTAGAACGTTACTGTTGTGCATAACTATTGTAATGAATGAAAATATAAATCAAGGTAAAACGGTATGAAACTTATTAACGGTCTAGAGAGAGAGAGAGAGAGAGACAGAGACCGAAAGGAAAGCATAAAATCGAGATAATGCTGCTGTGGCCAGAAGAGTAGGTGTCGGCCAAGGCTAAGTTGAAGGTGCCATCGCGGCATTTGCCTGGTGTGACTGAGGATAAACCCACCTAAATTGTTTCTGAAAGTAACATTTGTACAAATGTTTCCAAAATTGTCTTTTCATTGTTTCACAACACTCGTTAAGTCAGCAGCGACGTGTAGTCCATCGAATATACAATTAAATAATATGCGACTAAGGACACAAACAAAAATGATTCTCCGTCATGATGACTTGAATTCTTATCTCTTTTCTATACAAAAGAGAAACACAAACAACCCCCCACCCCACCCCGCCACGAAAAAAAAAACAAGACAAAAAAATACTTTCCAAACAAGTCGAACAACAGGGACCGCCTAATTACCCTATCAGCAGCAGAAATGATATTACGTTACGGGATTCTGAAAGTGTCGTAACACTTTCTCAAAAGCTTCAACAGAAGGACAGCAAAAAAGTAGGGTAAGTACCACCATAAAAATATGACGGTTGTTTCTCGCGTTGTTAACACTCCAAAAGAAAAAGAAAATGAAGGTGGGTCAATCAGAAAAGGGTGTCATAAAAAAACCGAGCAGCACATAGACAGACGTGTTTATTTCTTGCGCGCACATGCACACACACACATATTCACATAATTTATATGTCCCTCACAGAAAACAGTAATGGCCATGTAGAGATCAAGTAATTAAAAAATTGAGTAAATTGTAAAGCATAAAGAGTGAAAACTTTATCACACAATTAAATAAACAATTTTTGAAGGTTTCCATATCATATTCATTCAGTTTATGGTAGCCTAATTGTCGACTGCAGAAGCCAAAGGATACAAGTGACTGACGAATTTTAGAAAAACGTTTTATTTAATCTTTTATATATAACCCGAAATATATGTGACACAAAATTGTCATATTTTATACAAAGGAACCTTGGACTTTAGTGTGTGTGTCCTTTGTCACATATAGTTTCGGGTTATATACAGTATAAAAGACTGCCTGGCACTTTTTTTTATCTGTCAATGTAACTTGTATCCTTTCTCTTCTTCACTGCTCAATTGCCATGCTTTTTGTCGAAATTATTATAAATATATACCAACTGTGACTGCCCTGCTGGTCTAGTGGGGTCCCTTGTTCGATTCCCGTCTCTGCCAAGGGATTTTTCCAAAGCGAGAGGGCCTGGAACGGTGCCCACCCGGCATCATGATGCATCTGGGGAACTGCTGTGAATAAAAAGACAGTGGCGATCACAGTTGAGAACTTTGGCTCTCCTAACCCAATACGTCTGGTCAGCGTGGGAGGAGTAGACCAACTCCTCTCTCCGGGAGAGGCCTCATCCAGTAGTGGATTTTATATGGCTGTGAATTATTATTGTTATATACCAGTTGTAGATTAACTCATAGGAGTTTCCGTTTGTTGTTGCTTACCACCTTAATATACAATCTCACTGACTTTTCTAGTAAAGTATGTCGGTGAAGAACAATGAGGTCTTAAAGACTCTGGAATGCCACCGCCGCGAGGACCTGTACTGCTGTTGGTAACTCCACTATGACTCAGGGTCGTTGTTATTTTTTCGCTTTAAATGTTGATGAAATTAGTCAGAAATTTCTGATTTGATTTGAGGATAAAGCTCAAGTGAAATAAAATTATAGCCACATTGGTGGCGTTTCGTAGTCATTGGAATAACGCTTAAACTAGTAACTTCATATGTGCCATTCTTAGCACAAGTTGTGGGAAGGTGTCCTTCAGGGCCTAACGAGGGAACATTCCTAACTGTTCAGCCGATATTTACATGAAATATGTTTTTTTTCACTAGGTTTTAACCTGTAATGCACGAAAATGACATCAACCTTTTTGAAGAGTTTGAATAGGATTTTTTTAAAACATCGATTAGTGCCTAATTGTACACTGCAAGGAATATGTATGAAGACACTTGTCGTGATAGAACCGCTGCGGGAATAAGATCCAACCTTTGGGTAATGACAATAGGTAAAGGGTATGAAAATCATGGTCGCCACCTTGAAAGCCGCCATCTTGGATTCGGCTCGAGAATTTTAAATAGGAAAAGGATCCTGTGACATATCATTTTAGGCTTGCTTGTTCTCAGAAATTTAAATATGAAGACATTTTACACCTACACTTATTTTTTAGGAGATAGAAATTCTAAAAATTACAATTTAGCGCCCTACAACATGTACTCAATTTGTTGGTAATTGTGGTGGGTGCACAAAACCACTCGTTTTTTAAATCCCCAGCAACGAATCCAGCATGCCTGCACCACCGTTGAACCCGGTGTTACCCAGTGCACATGATGCTTTTAAAATAGACTGGTTTTGTGTGCCCACCAAAATTACCAACAAATTGAGTACATGTTGTAGGGCGCCAAATTGTAACTTCTAGAATTTCTATCTCCTAAACAAATAAGCGTAGGTGTAAAATATCTTCATATTTAAATTTCTGAAAACAAGCAAGCCTAAACTGATATGTCACATGGCCCTCTTCCTATTAAAATTCTCGAGCCGAATCCAAGATGGCTGCTTTCAAGGTGGCGACCATGATTTTCATACCCTTTACCTATTGTCATTACCCAAAGGTTGGATCTTATTCCCGCAGCGGTTTTATCACGACAAGTGTCTTCATACTTATTCCTTGCAATGTACAAATAGGCACAAATCGATATTTAAAAAACAAAAATCCTATTTAAACTTTTCAAAAAGGTTGGGTCTATGAATGTCATTTTCGTGCATTACAGGTTAAAACCTACTGAAAAAAATCATGTAAATATCGGCTGAACAGTTGGGAATGTTCCCTCGTAAGTTGTGAAGGTACCATTTGCCTGGTATTACTGAGGGAAACCCCTGAAAAAACTCAGGTAAAGATTGAACCCACGATCTCCCGAATGCTAAGCCAACCACTGAGCCACGGCCACTCGGTAGCACAAGTTGTGGATTTACTTAAATGAAAAGGAAAATCAAGATAAAAAAAAATGCCAAGTTGGTCTTTGAACAGATCGGGAAGGCGGCAAAGTCTAATATGAACATCTCTGGTACACGAAACGGTTCGCCAGTTTATTAAGCGTAATGCTATTATTTGGTGGCCAAGGTTAAACGCTGGCAAGTTTGGACTATCGATCTTACAGGAAACTGAAGATGAGGGGATATTGATATTCTGCCCTAACGTTTCCAGGTAGTATAAAACAACCAACAGTAATTTACTATTCGGAATGAATGACGTCCCAAGGATGGGACCTACAGTTTGAAGTATTGCCCAACCATTACGTTCACTGTTGAGACGGGAATCAAACCCACGTTAGAAAGCCACGAGTGTATCCACTTACCAACCAGAACATCTACAGTAAACTAAATATTCTAACATAAATATGATTAGTTTCTTTGGTGGCTTACCTTGTTTCTTTTGGTGGTTTCCTTGTTTTACCTATGTGCCAAGGAATCTTCTAGGTTTATGGAGATATTTGGCATAGGTGTGGAAAAACAAGGGCTGAATATTTAACAGAAGCTCTTGATGGGAACAATGGATTGATGTAAACTAATTACTGAATTGATATTTTCTTGTAAGAAAATCTAATATTACTACACCAACATGCATTCAAACTGTCCCAGCCAGAAAGAGACATCCGATGGACCTGCAACTTGCTAAACAAAAAGGCGAAAAGATAACGTTGGCTTCCGATCCGATCCACAAATTATCCCTGTAGAATGTAGATCCATTCTCGTGAGAAGATCTGCTTGACTAAAGAAATAGCAATCTCAAATCACAAGAGGCCAGAAAAAGAGATGAAGAAAAGTAAGGTAGTCTGATGAAATAACTTTTTTTTTTAGAACGCTTCAACGCATATATTTAATGGGAATAAACAGAACTCGTAAAAAAGAGATGAATGTCTTTCACAGAATTAATTATAGTTTTCCCTTTCGTTTTCGCACACATTCATTAATATTTTAGTAGCAACTTTGTCATAGAAGGTCGACAGTGCCTGGCTGGCCTTGACTATACTCGAACTCATGATCTCGAATTAAAAAGCTGTTGTTCTCTTCTACTTTACTTGAATAAAAGCGCTGAATAATAATATTTCACTGACTATAAAAGGAGTAATGCATTGCATTGTTAATTATTCACGTTTTTCCGTCGAAATTTCTTTCAAGAAGATCCAAGAGGAAATTTACACAAGCCTTGCCATAAAAATAAAAAGCTCTCTGGCTTCAGTAGATTTTTCAGCTTGTTATAGGAAGTCTGAGAGACGAAGAAGATGTTTCATATTTTGTTGTACGAAAATAGTTTTCTAACTAAAATTTTAACAATAGTTCAAGTTACATCTGCAGCTTACAAACAGAGGAAAATCCTGAAAAATCACAAACAAAATGACTACAGTTATGGTCATCATAAAAGTTGCGGACTAATATGGGCAAATTAGCTTAAAGGTTGTTTAATTCAATACAATGATAAACCGAACAATTACTTTCGACGTCAACATGAAATACAAACTTAATACTTATCATAGGTCATTGTTTACATTACCCAGCAAACTAAATGCAGACCCCAACGGCTAAACGACCAACAGTAGTCGGGAAATAGATGGCAGAAGAAGGTCGGCGCGACCCATAAGTGGCGTTTGGTCGTCTGGCCATTTCCGGGCCGCTGTCAGTCCCCGACTTGCCGTTATAGGGGGCGTGACCCCGTCCAGCACCTGCCCGTCGACGTCACCCGCCCGCGCCTTCGCCGACCAAATGCCGACGTAGCCTGGCTTGCTGATAGTATCTTTTCTATTCGCAAGTCCAAACATCTTTTCTTTTGGTCATTACTTTTTAATATCTTGGTGTCCAACATTGCTAGGCGATACTACAATTGAATACTGATGGAACAATTTCCATTTGGGTGCAATAGGAAGCCTTATAGGTATATCTCTTCAATATACTGCAACAACAAGAGGGAAGATATGGCAACTTCATTTCCTTTCTTCAACGTTGTAAACCTGTGTGCAATGGATTTCATTATTTTCTTTTCTCGAATACTACAATGCAAAAAGAAATGTTCATAAATTGCATGTAAAAACTGAAGCAACAGGAAGCATATGTAAAAGATCCACAGTATTATTATCTTTTTTAAAAAAAATGCGTTATTGTAAATTATCAGAAGAAAGTTGTTAAAGATAAAAAGTACTCGAAGATGTAAAAGTTTCACGTACGTGCTGACTTTTGACCAAATGAGAACAACGAAAGAAATTGATGTGTTGGCGTGATGATGTCCACACTGGTTTCATAATTAAATGCAGTTCCAGAGATGACCCAGCAGGCGCGGCACTGTTATGCTGAAGGTCACTGGTAGCAATGAAGCAATGGTCAGGCCGAATCTAACCAACGATTTCCTCAATAGAATCAGAAAACCCACCCCAGATGATAGAACAAATAATCATTTTACCAAAAAGAAGGAAAAGCAGTTCAGACCTCGAAAGAAGGACTCCTGGTGAATTCTGAATTGTAATTCGGTCCTAAATCTTTGAAGAGATTGGAAAAGGAATGGGGAAAAGAGCAGCGTTACTCTGTTAAAAGTATTGTCCATCATGGGGTTTTCTGGTGGTATTGGGGAAATCGTTGCTTAGAGTGACGGGCCTAAGCCATTCGACCTCACCAGTGTTTCATTCAGTGACGTTAAACATAGCGCCGTGCCTGCTGGGCCATCTTTGGAATTGCGTGGACCTTATCACGGCTAATAAGTCATTTTATTTCCTTATTCTCATTTGGACAAAACTCATGAATGTAGGTTATACGTGAAAATTTTAAATAGTAGTGTACTTTATATCTTTGACAACTTTCTTCTGATGATTTACGATAAAGCAATTGAAAAAAAAAAATAACACTGAGGATCTTCTGTGCTTCGTTTTCCACGTGTAATTTATGAGCACTGCTTTCTTGCATTGCAGTACTCGAGAAGATAAAATGATGCAATGAATTGCACACAGGCCTACAGCGTTAAAGTAAGAAAATGAAGGTTGTCGAATCTTCTTCCCTTTTGTTGTTGTTCATTGAAGAGACATAGGTAAATACAGTACACTAATTAGAATCACCTTTTATCAGTTAAAGTAAATAAATTAATTTGCTGTCATCTTCGGTTTGTCATGGACAAAGCTGCACGATATTCAATTATCATTATTATTATTATTGATGATGATGATGATTTCAGTCAATATTCAACCATACCAGTGTTTTTCTTTCAGAAATGTACCCCTTCCCCCAGGCAAAATTGTAGTTTACTATTTATCCTACTATTGTAATGCTAATTGTACAAGTAACGCCCTCCCGGTTCTCTAAAATCCCGGGGGTAAATTTTCTGAACGAAAGCCTGAACCATACAAAGGGGAAAACCATACAAACAATTAATGTACCGTGTTGATTATGAAATTACGATGACATTGGCATCTAACATACCATGAGATATTAACCTGATCAGTATTTGAGAAGACTGAGACACAGAAACAGTACAAGAAATACACAGAACATTGAATTCTTTCAAAGCTATTCGTCTTTGATGGTTTGCCGACAAGAAACTGTTAAGAACCGGAGACTGGAAAGAATTATCAACGAGTATTAAATGTACGGTGAGTTTGCTTTACACAGGAAACACATGTTACGAGTGATTTCCGTCAAAAAGTGGAACGATTCCAAATTTATACGGGAACATAGAAGTACCAAATGGTATTTTTTTTTTCTTAATGTAAATTCTTCCGTTCATAAAATTTTCGTTAAAAATGAATTATAAATAAATTGTAACATCAATAAAGTTTCGTTTGTAAAGTCAATGTGTGCAGTCGTACCGTTTATCTTTGTAGTCCGTTACATTCTTCTCTTTATTGTTTTCTTTTTTGTTTGTGTTTTCGGTTTAACTTGTGTGAGAATGATGGCTGCAGGAAATCATGACATCTGATAACAGGAACAATTGCTTGTAGACTGAAACAGGAAGAGTTTTTCCGCTTTTGTCCCACATACTTTCTACGCAATGTAATGATCATCAAAAAGTGTTCAGATGCAAACAAATGGATACGCATACATATAATATACAATACCTCAATCAGCACCCGTGGCTTAGTGGTTACCAAGGACTTGGGATTAATACTCGGGAGGTAGTAGGTTAGAGTCCTGCTGTGGACCATTCTAACTTATGTTTTCCAGGGGTTTGCTCAGTATAAATAAGCGAATGTCAAGAAGATTCCCAAGTTAAAGCATGTAGCCGACTTTCTCGTCCCTATCTGCGTAAGAGGGCTTGCTGAAGAACGTTATCCCTTGAAGTTATTACACACTTATGGGTTCTCGCTTCTATTTCGTGATACATGTACAGTACTGGTTACAGCTGAAGCCCTTTCTATATTTTAAAATATTGGCAAATTTCTGCTGTACATCTATACATGTATCTAGTTTCTTCACACCGTTGATTCCATACAGACAACGTTTTATCGCCATATTAAAGTTATATGTATATATGGTTGATGTGAGCACTAAACAGTGCGAGTACATTTTAAAACATAGAATACTTTAAAGAATAGCCCGAAACCTTTGCGTCTGGAGGAAAACTGTCACAAATTTATCCAGTCTTTAATTTTATTTTCAACATTAAACGCGTCACTTATGAAACCGGAATGTCTTTAATTTGAAAATGAAAATTAACCACAAGTTGAAAATAGTTTCCTGTACACTGTAATAAAATCAATAAACGTTCTGAGCACGGGCTTTTTGAAACTGTATTAGTATTGTGCTGATAAAGTATTAATAATGTGTACAAAAAGTTTCATAATAATTTAATTAAGGTGAATATTCAACAGTCTTTACACACTTTATCTTTCACGACTAAAATTTGAACATTTCTTCTGTAGATTTGTTTGCAAAATATCATAATAAAATTTGGTTCACACATTCTTGGATTAAACATCTTCAATATATAGCGAGAAGAATGACACATTTTCTGTGCTCCTCGTAGCTCATCTGATTAAAGCAACCAAAACGATTCGGGTTCAATTTCCGCTCCCATCAAAATCCTTACTCCTATTGAATTTGAATCTACTTCTAAGTCCTTTAGGCAAGTTTGGCTCAGGCCAGTTCTTACTTATATACTACGCTACTAAAACAGTCATTAACCCTAACTAGCTTGTTTCAAAGGCGCACAAAAATGTTTAAATAGTGATGGGAAGTGAAATATGTCCAATTAGAGGTGTATCCAATATTCTTTTGAAATGTACCATCAGTGCCCTTTTTGTCTTACTCTACACCCTAAATACAGTACCCATTATTTAAAAGGTAGCGTTTTGTATCCATTATTTTAACAGGTAGTTGGTATCTGAAAGTTAGAAGGGCGCAAATATATTTCATACGTACAAAGCCTCCTCATTTTAACGTCCCGGTCGCGCCAGTAACCCTCAGTGTCGAAAGAAAGAAACTAAAGTATAAAGATACATGACCGCACCTAACCCTACCTAACCTCCACTAACACATGGCCACTAGTTTAAGATATTCTACGAAAAATGTTAGAAAGCAATTATTAATAACAAATATGAATAGATAGAAATGTATTTTGAAACAAAACAATACAAAACAAAATCACTTACCCCGCCGGGATTCGAACCTGGTTTCTTTCACTCAATAAGCGGAATATTTACACTGCACGTGTGTTACGTAACAACGCTACGAGATGTCATTTGCGCATGGATTACTGGTGCGACCGGCAATTGTTCAGAAAATTGATGTCCGATTTTGTCATGGGTACCACTTATTTATATTAATATCATGGGTGCCTTCTATTAATATAATGGGCACCCTCTTGGGGACGAATTCATTGTACCCATAATACCTTTATTTGTAAGTCATAACTTCTGAGGTACCCATTAATTCATGGATACGTTGTGCACCTATAATTGTTGTCGGTACATTAAATTATCATGGGTACATTAACGAATTATCTTCTATATCTTGGGTACCAGATGCAGAATCATGGGTACTGTTTTTACAGTGTAGCGAAGTTCTTATAGTGTATCAAAGTTTACTTCAATATATTCAAGCACTAAGCACTACTTGTAACGTGTCAAGTTGTAGTCTTGGGCGGCGATTTGTTTTCTCAATTTCATACTGTATGGTTCAAATGCCGGTTGTTCGTTTTAATTTTTGCTGTTGTTGGGTTTCTTTTAGGTTTATAATTTACTCTAGACCAGCGTCTCTCAACCTTTTTCATCCCGCGACCCCTTTCACCATGCCTTCTAGCTGGCGATTCCCTTTCACCATACTTTCTAGCTGGCAACCTATAATTATTTTATTTTGTGTAATATCTGCTTTTCATTTCAAAACATAACAGTTTTATTTCCAGTATTTATAATAAAGATCCTATTTATATTATCCAAAACTATTCAGCTTACATTATATTTAGTAATTATTAAAAACGACACGCAAAATAAAATACTTTCTTTCAAATTTATTAGTTTAAACCTACAAAACCCTAGTTAATTTTTTTTTCACTTTACCCGCGACCCCATTGTACACATCCAGCGCCCCACATGTTTAGAAACCTTACTCTATAACATCTGTTGCTATATAAATAGCACGAAATTAACATATCTATCTATCGATCTATCTATATCTAAATCTATATTACAGAAAGAAAATTTTTACTACAGTCCAATTTGATCAAAAGTTTTGTTACATTTTGACTAAATATAGGAATTTTTTAGTTAATTTTCAAATTTAGTTAATTTACTAAGTTAACTACGTTTTGATAGTAAGACTTAAGAAACAAAACACATTCAATTAAAAAGGTATTCAAATATTACGCAAGCATTCAATGCGGAGGGGCTTCATTCAAGCTTTACTTATTTTATCACACAATGGGGGAGGGGGGTCCCAGAAATGCTTACGTAAGATTCACATCAAAACATATTAGGATAGATATATTTAAACATTTCTTGCTACTATGAAGAAACTATGAAAAATTTGACAAACTTACGTAAGCACAACAGGCAGAGGGGGGAGGGGGAGTATTTATTCAACGTTAGCACATACAAGTATTTCTCTATGACGCTTTCACCATTCTTGTATTATTTTATTATCAAATACTGTACAACATTTCCTCTTTCTGTAATTACTGTATAAGTAACATTGTATTATTTTAATGTAATTTTCAGATAGGTTAGGTGCAGCAACAAAGATAGCTTGAACCTGCTTCCATGAAGATAAATTCTATTCAATATAGGCCCTAATTGAATGCGATGTTTCGAATTCTTAAGTTCATCAAAATCACGATACTGCATCTCATTTATTCAATTATCTCATGATAAGTTACCGCTATTGATTTGCCTCCAGAGTATTCCTTACAAATAGCTGAAATACAATTTAATTGTCTCTCTGGATATACTACCGACTGCTCCAATTTATACAAGTATTCTTTGATCTTTGTTATCGCTATTAGTAAAGTAATTCGATTATGAAAAAAAACTCTTGGTTATTGTAGTAGTAAATGAACCATTTTATATTTTGTCTTGAGAGAGAGAAAACTCAAAGACTCATTGATTGAACCGGCTTTGTACTTGTATCTTGATGCATCCTATGAGCAAGCTGGCTTTGGCGGTACTAAGGTCTGCTACGTGACGTGAAGTTTTGGGTCCATGAGATTTTGGGTTCGAAATCCGGAAACAATACACTGCACCGGGACGACACGAAGACATTAAAAATGTCACAAATAAAATAAAGTTTAATAAAGCTTTATCAATTTTGCAATGCGAGCATACGAATGTATAACTGCAGCCCTTAATCTTTACAAATCTCTTGACAAATATGTATAATCATTTACTATCATCTATGACATAGAAACAACTGATCAATTAGTGTATTAGTTCCATCAGCTTTGACCGTGTTATTTACATTTTTTTACTATGGTACATATAATTCATCTTGAATGTAACGAATTGATACAATAAATCCGACATTGAACCTTCTTCATTTCGTAAGCTCGCTTTCTTAAATTAGAAACAGTCTTAAACCTCCTAAATCCATTGTAGGCCTAGGGAAAGGTGCACTGTAGTGTCACTAATACGATGTTAAGATTATTTTTAAAACTTAACAAGAAAAAATATGTTTACTTGTGTATATACTATTTATTCATTATTATTTTTTTACAATCCGATGAGGTCTCGAAACATTACTCGGTTCGAAAATTAATACACGCACACCTTTTTAAAAGTCCCTACATGTCGGTCATTTAAATCGGAAATAGAGAGCTTGGAAGAATTTTGTATGATCATGTGAAAATCACGCTTGTTTACTTTAAAAATTGCCAATTATCATAAATATAAATTTCTTGGAGAAACGAAAAAGGGAATTAGCGATTAGGAACTCAACAAACACGCTTTTATCCACAAAAAATGTGACGTTTACCTTCTCGCATTCGCCGGCTAATTTCGCGCACACTGTTTTATTGCGTTATTAGCATAATAACACGATTCATTTCACACACTGTTTTCTGTGAGAAGAGAAATTAATGCTAAAAATACGAGAAAGAAAGAAACAGGGAGAGATTCATTCTCTATTCACGAGATCATGATCTCTTGCTTGTCACATCATCATTGGAATCTCTCGCCTGTTCGTAGGGCTTTGTTGGCCCTGGAGCCACCTTTCGGTGCGGTCAATAAACTAACATCTATTGCACTTACCCTGACCAAAAAAGCACTTTTTCTCCCAACACGCTGCTCTAAATCAACATTCCGTGTTTATGTATTCTTGCATGCACACAAATATTTTTAAAGGGACTTGTCACGTTCTCTTATCACCAGCACTCACTCACTACAACAACTGGTCGGCTGCTGCTCTTTTGCACTACCTCAAGGTCACATACTTTCTAGGTGGATAAGCGCGCGCGCACCTAGTGAGGCGTAGATTGCGCAAGCGCTCAGCCTCGGAGAGTGGTCATTACTAATCCTTTTCTACAGCGCGGCGATTCACTGTGATGCGACGTTGGTTTTGTTGCCGTGTTTTCACTCTGTCCAGCTGAGCCTTTTTTCCTCCTTCCGGTTACAATTTAATTGATAAGTAGCATATTTTTAGTTGTCCTTGAATGAAGAATGACATGTAACGAGCCATTCCAACAATTGCTGCCGATTGACATGTCACTAACGCTAGCTGACACAATAGCCTACTTTGATACGTTCGACTCTGAATAGCAATGTCGGAACAATTAATTTCGGACACTGTATATGCGGCTGAATTGGTATTTCCATGTGCTGTACAGTTACTTAACACATAACTATTCCTTCCTTTTATTATGTGATTATTCAATTCACAATCACATTCAATTGGCAGCATTCGTTAATATTCAAACGATATAATTTTATATAATATTTGCGTTACATTTATTTCATATCATACGCAAAGTGTGAAATCGATCTCGCCCTGAGCCAAAGTTGCCTAAAGGTTATCAATAAATTCAGATTTAATGAACTCGAATTTTATTATTATTATTCAACGTCACTTGTTTGCCTTCCATTTGCTTCTGAGACACTCAATTCTAATTCTCCACTGTTCCATCTTTCATTAGCTGGAAAATCTGAACTGACCAAGTGGAGAAAAACTCATTGGCAATAATCGTCTGTGAGATTCGATTCCAGTATTTCCCAATTATGATTTGAGCTCCCTGCGTTGAGGTATCCCGCAGCGTTCACCGTATCATTAGTATTCTGCCGATAGCACCACTTGCTTAAAGGCAAAAGGGATAGGCTATGCTACAAATATTCCGTTGAAGATAAGAGAATATCTCTGGGGTATCCGAAGTCCCGAGTAGCACACGCTGATTTAGCGTTCATGTAAACCACTGGATGCCAATCTTTTCGATTTTTTCTTTTCTCGCGCGAAAACGTTGATTATTCAACAACACTTGTTACAATAAATCGTCGAAAAGGTGGACACTTAAGAGGACTCAGTACCTACACTGCATGTGTGTGTGTGTGTGTGTTTTCATATTTTTAAAGATACTGGACAAATGACAAGCAATAATGACATTTTG
>JAGDQP010040174.1:0-17400 GCA_022664845.1 Lepisma saccharinum | reverse complement strand
CTCTTGACTTGAAAAACAGACACACGAATAAAACTAAATGCCTTAACTTAAAATTTCTTTATAAAATAATGCAGGGGACACTCAGCACCAACGACCTTCTTCCTCTTTTTAACCTAAGAGTACCCAGACAAAATGTCCGTACCCAACACCATTTCTACCTCTCAAAACCTAGATTGTGCTTGGCCCAACGATCTCTCGTATACAGATTGTCATATCTTTACAATATTCTTCCTTTGCCACCAGTTTTTTGCCTCAGTAAAAGTAAATTAATTTTTTTTTATGAGAATCTGGATTGAAAAAAAAATCTGAGCTTATTCCTACTGTATAATTATTTGCTGTTATTATTATTATATGACATTGTTACAAGAACGGTGTAAAATGGCCCTTGCTGTATCCGTGCTAACTTCTAATAAATAAATTAATTTTTGGCAGCATGAGCAGTCAGTCCAGTATCGCTTTTAGACAGAGGTCATTGCGGGCGACTCATGTTACTTTAATGAAAGTGAAGTTCGGTTAGTGAAACATACGATTTTAGGCCGAGAGGTGCTAATGAAACAAATGATATTAGGCCTACAGGACAACAAGAAATGCAGTGCGTAACGTTCTGAAGAAAGGGCGATGTCACTAACTTGTGTCCTAAGAAGCGCGGACAGAAAATACACGAAGGCAACAAGTACATGTTCTACACATACCAAGAAGGAAGAACAGGTGATAAAGAGAACCTACATCCAGTGCAGCGCTAAATAACCACAGGAAACGCAACGGACAATCAAAAAGAACTTGATTATGTTCTAAAATTTTCTAAAAAAGAAATATACCTTATTTTTAGTTATTTTATGAACGGTGTTTTATTTTATAGTTGTTCTTTCAGAAACCGGAAGTGACGTCATCGTACGCAATTTGACATCATTATACATCCAGCCGTTGATTTTAAACTTCAGTTAAATGTTTGTAGCGCTAGCAAATATATTTATATTCATTTCATTATTCAAATGTATAGTAACTGACCCCCGCCATTGGTATATATATACTATTGTAAAAATAGCGTTGGTACGCGACTGCTAAACAAAGCAGTATTTAAAAGCCAGTAAAATATAGAAATAACAACACAACAAAACCAACTTTTTCCTGGTACTCGCGGAGACATAAGCACACGTCGGTTGATGTGTAAAGGGGGGGGGGGTTTTTTATAAAGATTGTAGGAACTTTTTTTAAAAACAATCCTGGTAATTTTTTTTTTTTTTCGATAGAATGTCATATGTGTGCAGTTACATCAAATGGTCCTTTGGCTATAAACCTCACCTAATATAATTTCTTTACACTGAAACCCACACACGAAAATTCTCTCTTAAATTGGTGTCCATGTAGCCCTATACGATTTGGGGCTAATTTGACACGTTATTTGTTTTTGTTTTTTATTTTATGTCAAATTTGAGATTGTTTTCGGAACACCTGATTTTTTTTTTTTCTTTAATTCATAATAGAAGCCAAAAGCAAGCTTTTAGGAGACTATTTTCGCTTTATTTACCTTTTTTATTAAAAAAAAAAAAAGTTTTGGCTACAAAGTATAAAATAAAAAGAAATGAAACAAATGAAAAGATATTACACGCAAGTTACACACTAAATGTCCTCTTCACAATTTTCACATTCATAGTACGGATTTTTTGACCCTTTATTACATACTCCGCAGACCCATAACTTGCACGGCACACAACAAATACAATCAATCTTCTTCTTTGTAGTGAACAATGCCACACTTGCAGATAGAACAAAAATTGTCCGCTTCTTTCCTTTTGTTTGCCACGTTGGTAACATGTTGGCTCTTCCAGAGTGCAGCTATTACTTACAACTTCAAGCTCTGGAAGTTATTCAGATTCGCGTTGATTATTGGTTTCGTTGCATTCCAAATTAATTTGTGCTCCTGGTGTTACGTTCACTTTCTTCCCTCTTCTGTGGCGAATTCTTTCCGAGCAGAAACCTATTCCTTCCTTCAGACATTCTAAAAAGCTAGCATCCAAGACCCCTTCAGATGTGTCACTGCCAGGAAGCTTTTTGAGTACAGCTTGGTTATCGAAGGGATAAATGCCAGTTGTTCTAAAAGCACTTTTGAGATTTCTTTGAACTTTAAGAAACAAAGCATGCATCAATCTCTTCAATAACATTGTAACTTGTTATTTGGGTATAATTCCCTTCCGTCGTGTTTCTTGCCTCCACTTGTCCAAGATTTGTCTCCGATGCTTTTTGAGGGGATCAAATACTCCAACATCTAAAGGCTGCAGCAATTGCGTTGAGTTAGGTGGTAGGGACGTGAAATAAATTCCTTCTTTCACTGCAGTTTGTACAACTTCTGGGGAGAAATGAGATCCCAGGTTCTCTCCTATTTCAATAACCTTTTCTTTCCCATCTCGATGTGCTTGAATGTGGGGCAACAGAACCTTGAACCATTTTTCAAAAGGATTCATGTCGAACCATCCGGACTCGCTGCTGTCATAAACCGCTCCAGTGGGTCCTCCAGTTGTCCAGTTCTCATATAAATGTTTGGATTTGTAAACAACCATGGAGGTAATAAGGATCCATCTGCTGCTCCACAAAACATGATTCTATTCGCTGTTTTAGAATGTTCTTGGGTTCTTTCAACTCTTCTGCGTCCTCGCGGTACTAAAACCCTTTCAGCACCAGGGTCATCTGTAAGATTTATCTCATCATAATTGAAGATGAGGCTAGGTTTTGTCCCTTCCAGCGAACCTTGGATGTTATAAAAAAAAAATAGTTGATTTCTTCTGTCCTAACTGATGCACGCTGACTCTTAGTTGCAAGCCTGGTAGAGAGACCATTTCTGGAAGCAAAATGCTTCTACGAAGTCACGACCTGGAACATTGTCTTTCCACTGGGGTACAGCCCGACCTTGTTTGTTCACAAATTTACTCACAACAGTTCGTATATCAGTTTTTGTCATAGGAAATCCCCAATCCGCAACAATTCTTATAGTGTCCGCAATCAGCTTTTCTTCTTTTGGAAATAAAACTGTTGGATGGCCTGGCTTTCCTGGATGATCACCACGGAATTTATACATTAAAGTTGTTCTTTATATTTTGTACATTTCTGCTGCCTTCTTTACTGATAACTTGTTAGCTTTTACTGCCTTGAAAGCTTTCTGGAGATTTTCTGTCATACGTTTTGTATGGACGACTTCCAGGCTTTCTTTCGTAGTTACGAACCATTTTAATTAGGAGCATCACCACTAACGTGCTACTTACGTTATAACTTACTTCCAACTGGTATACACTGTCTTCTGTTTAGCATTTCAACAACGTCAACATTGTAAATCAGCTGGGGCGGTGTTATTATTCTACAAACAACCCAGCTCGAAGCAGTAATTGTTTAGATGCCGACAAAGAACAGCACATAAGTATTAACAATACTCAGAAGGTATTATTATTAACTTCCTTTTCTATTATTGTTGTTTAAATTATTGGTTTTAACCGGCAAAATTGGGGACGTGCAAATTATAACGTACCGGTCATAACAAGGATAGAAGAAGCTTGAATTCTAAGGCCTCTTAAGGTGTAGTTAAACCAAATTAAACAATCTAAGATCATGATGTCAAAGTATCCTCGAAAATGTCGACGTTCCCTCCAAAGTTTAAGCCCCCCCCCCCCCCCTTTACGGTAGTTCTGGGTGATGATAAATAAAAATAAGCTCTTCATTCATCAGAGGGAAAGATTAGAAAACATTTGTTAATGCAGTTCCTTTTCAATTTGGCAAGTCTGTTTGAGTTCATGTTTAAAAGAGTAACAAAATATTTAAATCGACTTGAGCGAAAGTTACCTAAATGCCTTAAATAAAGTTAAGGTTCAAAATAATTAAGTATTTACTTGCATTCTCATCTCTCCGGAATATTCAATCCTGGATTATTATTAAATGGTACACGGAAGCAAATAATGATGTGAACCACAATAAAACAAAGTTTTGAACAATCTTTGTAAAACAGAAAGTTTAACCTCTCTTTGGCCTGTACAGTGTAATAAAGAGACATTGCGAGTAGTAAAGGGGGAGAACGTATTAACTCACCAAGTAACTGGAGGTTTGCTTCTTGCAGTACACAAAAAATACGTATTCTTGAATTTTCCGGCAGTATGAGAGAGAGAGAGAGGTGAAGAAGGCGTGACATTCCTTTGGTGCCAACAAAAAACACGACTCCTTTTTTTTTTTTTTTTTTATCCGGGCATACCATCGTTCAGCTTCTGCACGGAACAGAGAAATAAACAAACACGATGAATGATACTTACGTATTATTCAAATCTTAGGACATATGGCACTTATCGACAGTGAGAAATGCGGCTTGTTTCTTTGAAGAGGTTGCTATAACCAGGAAAGAGACAAAAATTCTAAATAAAAGCTTAAAATTTAACAAAGAATAGCAACAGCAACAACAAACAAACCTTCAATACTGCAGTGGTAGTTTTATCACAAAATTTAGTGTATCTCCTCCACATGGGTGTTTTTGGTGGCATTTAAAATTCCACAATTCTCACGCAGTTTATGTGTTCTTCTATGCGCTTTCTTCATACAGTATATTTGGTTGGAGAATTTCGCTATATACCTACGAATTTCGCTATATTATGACATAATACATGTGACGGTCTTGGACGATTTCATTCTGTCTTGCACGAGTTTATACCACATTGCTTGAAATGCCACCATTTACCATTCTAGTGTATGAAGCTGATGTGAGCTGGGATCGAAGAAAACCAAGGTGTTTGGATATCCCTGAGTCAGATGAGTACTGAGGCTGCTTTTATGCAAGCGACGTGAGAAACACACGAACGGTGCGTTCTATAAAACAATTGAAGCAAGTGAATGTTTATGCGAAAGTCGCCTGATTTTCTGCTGATACGTTCTCAAAGACAGCCGTCGATGATCTACAGAACGCGAGAAGGTAAAACAATGGATATGTTTATAAATACTTTTCCTCCAGTGAAAAGCGAAAGAAGGAAAATGAAGATGGTAGTGTTGCCAGGCGTTCAGGCCAGTTGCTAACACGTTTCCTATATAGCTCGTGTACAAAGCGCACTGGCAACACCACCATCTGAATTTTTCTTCCTTCGTTTTCTTTCTTCCTTCTTCCCCCCACAGCTACTCAAACGACATGTCGTAAGCGACAGAAAGAAAAGTTGCAGCCTGATTTCAAGCTGAACGCGGCAGGTGTCATGCATAAAGGCAGCCTTACGTTCGTGCCCTCTTAGTCAAGAAATCAAGGAGTGAGGACACATGCGATTTGGAATGCACTTCAACACCCATGGTCTACTTGTTACAGTCTCAAACTTCGGACTGGTGATAATCAGGAGGCACGTAGATTCGAGTCCTGCTACCAACCATACTAAAGGAGGTTCTCTTATTAAAAATACTGTTCATTAGAACATTAATATCCTACCATAGTACTTATGAATCATCGTCACATTGACCGCATGCTGTCATTAATAGTTGGGTAGCATATGTATCAGATGAGCTTCATAAGTTGTTCTAGTTCTAGTCTATTATAATATTGTGTAAATATCTGTACTGTATAGAGAAAATACTTTTCTTATATATATCTTTTTTCTACTTTCAGGTGAGTAATGACTGCAAACGAAAACATCGGTTTGATTCTCTATGATGGTGTTCACAGTTGAGTAAATAATTTTGCTTATTTATTACAAGTTTTCCCCTCTATAAAGAATGAAAATTGATTGTCAAAATTTAGGCATTTTCCTTTCGGGCTAAATATAAAGGATCGAATTTCCTTGAATATGGAGACATGTTTATGCAAAATTGTCTTTTCCGTCTTCAACAAATTGACAACGTCTTTGAGATGTTCTCTATCTGAATACTACAGACGAAAAGTACATTTGAGTAGAAATTTATGCAAAGTCTGGAATTAAAGAAAACTGAAAACATTTCAATAAAAACTAAGTTCGATAGGACAAACCGATTTAAACAGAAATTGAATAACGTTTTGTTACGTATTAATATTTTTATGCGTACATACTGTATCTCAAGGAGGTACAACAAGGCAGGACAACTTGAAGTATAAAAGTGTACGGAAGAATTATTAAAATGATTACATTTTTCACCGATGAAACGTTGCAGAAAGTTTTAAAATTCTAAGGGTAGTGAGGGATACCAAAGATTAAAAAAATAAGTACTTTTTTTTATTAACATTGGTGATCCAGAAAGTGCAGCGAAACAAGAAGAATGATAATAGAATAGAAGCAAACAGATTAATATAAAAGTCCGTAATATAAAAATAAACCAGGAATATTAAAGACATGTTACGGAGGTCTGAAAAGCAGAAGCTTGGGAAACAAAAAGCATGTATTGTGGGGAAAGGAAGACTTCATAATATCAAGTATAATTATAAAGTAAATACATAAAATAAATATGTATTTACTTTATGGTGCTATTAAACTTGAATGTGCAGAAGAAGGCCGTGTGTGTGAATGTTCGAGATGTTGTACTGGAGGAGAATGGAGAGGATGAGTTTGGCAGAAAAGTTGGCGAACCAGGAGATGTAGCGGAAAGTAAAGGGAGATAGAAAAGCCGCATGTACTATTTGGATGGGATTAGTGTCTAATATGTGACTTTTAACAAAGAAAAAGATCAAAATATAGGTTGAAGGTTTTGACCAATTTACGGATGGGAGTGCCCCTTGCGTGCTTCTCAGTATGATTAAATTTATAGAATTATTTACTTGTAAAGCTTTTAAACAAAAAAAAAAAAAGAAAAGTTCGTATTATCGTATTATTGTAATAATAAGTACCATAATTCACCGCCCTCAATGGTCGTATGAACTAGGGTTCTGGACTACAATCCACGAGGTTGCAAGTTCGAATCTTGCGTGGGGCAGAGACGTTTCTGAGACTGGTCGAAGTCAGTAATTATTAAATTGACCCATACAAACTATAGTTTATCGAAGTTTATGATTTCCATTCGTGGTTGAAAAAAATACGAACATTTTGTATGATATTAAACTATTATAGATTGTGTGCTTTTGGGGTGCTATTCAGTGATTTAATTATCCTCTTTTATGCAGATCCATGATTTGTTTTGTTTAACACACAATAGGAAAATAAAAACTGTGGGATAGATTGAATCTTCCCTGACCATGTTCCTATAGGATCACCTGAAGTCGCATTGTTCGAACAGTCGAAAAATAGTTGTCAATTCGGTTTGTTCCTGGTTGCCATTTATAAGCCCAAGTTAGTTTTGTTGTAATCGGCAAACACCACACACGTAGCAGAAAGAGAGAGACTTACTCGTTCGGCCTTGGTGCTCTTTCATTGCCATGGTTGGAGGATACTTTTGAACTAAAGATACGTTGTTTTTGTTTTATTTGTATGTAGATAAACCACTAATCAGTTCCACCTCTTGCAATACGACAATGGACTTTCTTTCTTGATCGCGAACAGCAAAAAGACACAGCGCCAGTATTTTAAAATAACGAAGAAAGTGAAAATTTCTTTTTACGTTTCAAATGAAATAGGTGAAGAAGCAAATTAGATGTTTATGTAGGATACAAGGGAATGGTCGTGTAGTGTGAGGCGTTGGACAAGTGTCCATCAGGTTCTGGGTTCGTATCACAGCTAGGGCAGGTATGTTTGTGGATTTTAGAAACTTACCACTTTAAATAATATGTACAGGTCGAGTCATTGGTTGCTAAAATGACCCAAAATTAGAAGCAGATTAAGGTAACCAAATATAGTTTTAACATTAAAAGAAAATAGTACTTTTACGTAGTACTCTAGTATTGCCAACATAAAACGTACAGTAGATTTGGGTCTAAAAGACATTCAGAGGGTGAGCAAATTTATTTTTTCAGAAAACAGACAACGATTATAGAAAGTACGGGGTGGCCGAGTGGTAGGGCAATTGTTAAAGCACTCTTTACGAATACTAAGTTATGCGGATGAATCGTGAATTCTGATACTGAATTCGATATGGTTGTCAAATATTTGGATATTAAAAAAAAAATGTCTAGCATTAAAATAAATCCGAGTAAAACTCAAACTTTAAACTTTAAATCAAATATTAATAGTTCTCTGTTATCTAAAATCCATATGACAGATGACATGAAAATTTTAGGTTTAATTTGGAATAATATCTTCAGAAAGATTATAGTTAGCAATGGAAAAGTTGATTGGATAATGGTCACAGATCTAACATGTTACAAGGAATGTTTCTCCTCTATATTAGATAGAGTATGTTTTGTGAACACATTCGTATTTAGTAAAGCTTATAATCAAATGCAAATTATTCCTTTCCAAAATGCTTTTTGGACATAAGTAGCAAAACAGGTGAGAATGTTTACAGTAGAGTCTCGATAGTTCGAGTTGGATGGGACCGAAAGTACCTCGGATTGTGAAAATCTCGAATTACACGCAATATCTTGAGGAGAATGGGAGGTTAAAATAAAACTACCATTTTTAGGCCTATTATAACAGCAAAAATTGAAGTTTTATTAAATACATTACTGATATTATGTACAGTATTCAAAACTAAGATTCAAGAATCAAATTAATACTATATACAGTAAATAGAAATATACATTTTCATCTATAGTATTTTCTACGATACTATGAAAAGGATTAGTTTATTTTTTATTACTGTACTCAGTACTCGAAATACATGGAATCTCGAAATATCGCGACTCGAATTACTGGGACTCTACTGTATATGGTATAAGCAAATGATTAGATGTAAAAGAGATATTTCGTGTTTGTGTTTTGAACAGGGAGGTGTGGGCTTGAAAAATGTAAAATGAATATGCCCTTTTTATGTACCGAATCTTGAAAATTATTTGTGAATATAGAGACAATCTCCCTCACGATGCCATGATGTTAGTGAAAAATAAAATAGAATTAGTTTTCCCTATAAATATCCGTTCTATATGGGTCCCTATGAAATGTTTTGACAGTTTTTTTTTAATTCTTTTACTCTGCTAGAAAAAGGTGTGAAAACTTTACAGTAAAATAAACTTAAAAAAACATTATGGATAAGGAAGGTAATAGTAATAACCTTATGGAGTTAGAGCCCTACGAAGATTAGAATATTATATGGAGAAATTTGGCATGATTAAAATATTTCCCAAAACTCCATTACTAGATGTTTACAATATTGATAAAATAGATATAAATTTGTACAAAGAAGGTATAAGTAACTCTGATATTTGAAAAAAAAAAAGAAAAAAAAATTATAAAACTGAATGGTTATATCATAATCCGATTGAATGCGATAATAGTATATTTGGAAACAAGTATAGTCAAATAGTGATCAGAATTTCTAGATATCAAGGGGTGAAATTACTGTTGAAAATGTATTTTGTAGACCTGTGTTTCGCCCTGCAAGAGAAAATTTCTAGTGTGGCTTACGGCTCAGATGTTGTTTATATTGAAGGAAAAAAATTTCGTGATGTTCAGTGGTATATACTATATCTCAAACTTTCTTTTTCTTAGTATATCAGCGAAGATCAGATTTAAAAACAATGCGAAATACTACCGATCCTTACATTGATTTGTGTCTTTGAATTTCTTTCTATGTATCTAGTTTAGTATATAAAGATCAACTGTATTGTAGTATGTTAAAATCAATAAAGATGTTTAAAAAAAGTTGTTAGCGCTCGCTTTATGTGCGTGTGGTCATGTGTTCAATTCCGCCGACCGGATAGCCATGCGGTCTAAGGCGTTAGACGAACGACTCGAATGGTTCGGGTTCCAGTCCAGGCAGGGTATGAGTGTTTGTGAATTTTAACTAGGTGTAAAGGATCGAATCGTGACGGACCGAAGTCAAAAGTTACTAGACTTTCCCATATAAAATAAAGTTTTTTATGTGTTCAATTCCTGTCGGGGGCTGTTGAACGGAGTGGTTCCCCCAGCAGCACACAAACGTGTTTTGAACGTTGATTTTTTTGTTTATTTCGTTCATTAGCAGTTATTGGTTGAAAAAATTACGTTTAATTTTAAATCATATTTCAACAAAGACTTGATATTGTTGATAAGATGTTAGTTCGACGTGGATTCAACTATTATTTTCAACTATGGTATAGATTTCGTTTCATGGGATTTTTTCTAATTTAATGGAATAAAATTTGAAAATGAAAGCTAATTGAATGCCATTAACTATTATTTTATGTTCTCTTTTGCATGTTGAAAACACGTAGAATTTTAATCTATATTCGAACGAAAATTTGATTTCGTTGATAGTACGTTAATGCGACTTTTTTAACTTTTGTATTGATCTGTGCCCTAGATTACGCTTCATGTGTGTCTTTCCAAGTTAATTGCACAAAATTTGTGCTTAAAAGCGAATAGGATAAAATGAACTACGTTTCTCATGTTCTCATTTGCATGTTGAAAACAGATTGAATTTTAAACTATATTTCAACGAACGTTTAATTTCGTTAATAGGGCGTTCATGTTAAATCTTTTCACCTATGATAGATTTCGCTTTATAGGGTCTATGCGTTTTTCTAAGGAGACATATTACACCTATTGAGAAATACAAATTTAATACTGAAGCGATGGTCAAAGTGTTAAAGAAGGACAAATGCACATAAAGAATGAAGAAAAGTATTCTTTCTTCTTACATGGTGGTGAAACGACCGTCTGGATTTGTGACGACTGCGTTCGAAACTGTCTTTTACTAATAACGTCTTCGTAACAGACTCTCAAGGCGACTTCTTGGATGAGTGGTAGCGTGTCGGTCTACCAACGATAAGTGCGGAAAGTTTCAGGTACGAATCCCACAGCAGACGGTTGGATAATTTACTGTATGTCATGATGAAAGCAGCGGACAAAATGTAGCTAAACGTATATACCAACAGACAGCAATCATGCTCTGTTTTGGCCAGCTGAGCCCGTTTCTTCTTCGTCCGCTTCTTGATTTCAACCTGTTTCTTCTAAACCATTATTCAACGTCGAATAAAGTGTTGAACTGACGGATATTTCGGTACATTTAGAAAGTTAAAATTACGTTTCAGTACTAACGTTTAATGTACGTATTTTCAACCTGTGTGTGTTACTGGGGTCGGAATTTACTTTACCAAAAACTGTAGGTCCCGTTCTTAGTAGCCCCAGCTCGTTTAGAACGTGAATAACAATTCACAGGAGCAACAAACCATCTTTTTTTACCCCTTACCGTTGGAAAAAAATCGAAATAGAAAAACCTAATTTAAACAATATTGAAACAGAATTTAAAAGAAATATACAGAAGAAATTTCGAAAATTCCCAATTAAAATAAGCTGGTGTTTGCAAAATGTGTTTGCAAAAGATGGATATTATTCAGAAAGTAAGGAACATTTAGCGATACAGGGATATTTGTTGTACCTTCTTCACCTTATCCTCCACATAGGCGACTTGGACATTAAGGCACTTACCGTACCTCGTAACCAGTTTGAGCATACCCTCCTCGTACCATGTGACTGTCTACTGATTCAATCAGTCTGGGAAAAGATAATAATAATAGAACTGAGTCAGATCCAGATTGTAGGGAGCACAGTCCCTACTCAATAGCACAGTCTGCATCAGCATTGATGGTTGTTTCTTGGCATGAAATTAACGACTAGAGCCCAAAATACAGAGGCCGTGAGTTTCTGGCGTGACGGACACAGTGAACACAGCGAAGATTGACGGCGCAAACGTTTTTGACTTTCTCAATAGCCCACGCACATTTAGCACACCTCTGATATTATTATTATTAGTAGTAGTAGTAATTATATATATTTAAACGTAATTAAAAATGCTTATTCAATTATGAATATTCGGTTATTCAATGTTTTTTCAAGCAAGAAATAAACTGCACTGAAAATTTTATTGCTGAATTATTTTCAGCAAATCGTAAAATTATTGAAACATAATCACCATTTTTGAAAAGTAATTTTAATAATTACCTGGAAAATATATGTACTGAGAATGATTGAAAGTTTGATTTTGCCATATGGATGCTGTCATTCAACTCGCCACCCTGTCCTCTGTTTACATTTGCAAGATATTGAAACAAAACTTTGTACGCAAGTAAATTTTAATACGGTGTATCGAACTAAACATTCTCCGAAAGTTTCCGTAGATCTGTTGGTCTATTTTCAGGCTACCTCCTCAATAATAGTCTCTCCCAAAGCTATCACTATACACGTTAAAAACATTTTTGAGGCCTTCTTGAAAACAGCAGCGTTTCAAAATTTTCAAATCACCAATAAAGTTTCCGTGTCTTGTATAAGTCAATACAGGGTGTGCCAAAACGAGGTAGACAGTTTTGATCAGGTCATTTTTATGATCCTTGTAGTGTCATAGGTACTCGAATGTCCTTCATATAACAGTAGAACCAGTCCCGATACTGTGACACAGAGAGAGGCCTAACTCGCGATTGATTGATGCCCATAAATACTTGCGTGATGAACTCCGTCAGTTTGTCTGAAAAACCTTTCATGCTGTATACTAACGAAAAAGAATTGTTAGGTCGGGTGAACGTGACGATTAATCAATACTGCCACGTCGAACTATTTAATATTGTGGGTAGGTGTTGTCAAGATATCGTCACTTTCCGTATCATCAAAGGAAAATGAGAAGGAACTTTCATTTTTTTCTTCTTTTTTTGAGGAAAATTCTGCGAAGTTGGCACTGGTTACGAGTTGTGAAACAACGTGCATGGCATGTTTAGGTAAATGTTAAATAAAAGTTCGTAGCAAACAGAGTGGGAATCTATTTGTATATCAGAAACTGTATACCTAGTTTATTGCCCACCATGATTAATCAGCGCCATTTTCTGTCAATGGTTTATTGTTATTTGAAATTAATTCAAATATTTGAAAGCTCGTTTTAGAAATTTTAGTTTTCAAGGCCGTATGTTTGTGTATTCTTCTTAGGAAAGACAAAGAAAAACGAAATATGAGGAATTTAATTGTTTTTTATTATTATTGTTTTATAATAAGATACCTAATCAAAATTAAGAAATAAAGAAGTTGAAAACTTAGGAGAAAAAAAGTAGTAAAGATCCAACTCGTTTGTTTGTTTGAAGAGCTAAGAAACTCTTCTCTTTGTAGGAAATGAAATCAGTTTGAAAGTAGCAATGTACAGTTTAGAAATCATTATTATGTAAAATCCAATGGGTGTCGGTTTTGTGTTAAAAATTTCTTTGTGTTTGAACAATGTCCAAGGTCTTAACTTTTTAATAACTGAAGTAGGAACATTGAATTTCTAACGATGTCTCCCCGTTTTCTCCCATCTTTTTCTTCTTTGTTTTTCGTTTTCAGCAATCTCCTGTAGAGGGCGGCAGAAATTAGTGTCCCCTTGTTCCTTTAGATCTGGCAACATTTCAAACATCATAGAAAGAGAAAGGAACAGAGTTAGAATAGAGTGATTCATATGTATGTCTCTCAGTGTGTGCGTGTGTGTTCTTGGCACTGCAACGACGCAACACTCCTAGGAAATTTAAAGGTCTATTTTTAAAAAAAGACTTTTAAAAATGCAGACAAAGAGAATAACCTAAAAATCTTTCGAAAAAGGATAGGTTGACACTTGACAGTTATCGCCAGATTTTTAGTCTCTTGGGAAATATATCTGTCTTCTGCATAGTATTGTAGAGAACCATTGAAAGGAGAGGCAACTTCTTTACTTTTAAACTTATTATAATGTGCGTGTTCTTTTAATGGGATTATTTATTACTGAAAATATGAGAAGTGGTTGACATTTATTCCAGAGGGGCAAGAAAAAGACAATAGTTGGAGTAGATAATGGGAAATGTGCGACTTCCGTTTGTCATCATATTAAAATATATTTTTTCGAGAGGTTAGTTGCTAAGTACCGCCACTGCAGATGTAATAAACATTCTCTCATTCCATTAGATAACGGAAATACTTGGCACTGATACAAAGTGGTGGTAGATGCTTCAAAATTGTTTTCCGTTCTTCGAGCTGTTTTTCTCTTTATTAGTAATACATTTGCTCTTTAGAACTTGATCCATTTAATCATAACTTTAAATATCGACACGATTTTTTTTATTTGTGGCCTTTAGGCATCTAAGGTTCAGGCGTGGATGGGGAAGGGGAAAGGATTCGGAAAGGTGTTGGCCAGAGCCCATGTTGAAGGTGCCAGCCCAGCATTTGCCTGGTGTGACTGAGGAAAAACCTCGATACGATACAGACTTTCCATAATTTCCAGAATGATAACTGTCATACTAATAAATACTTAATCCATACTAAATCACTGACACCCAAACATCCAGATGTCAAATTCACATGTAACCTATCTTTGTATATGGATAGAGTAGGGCATATCTAACAAAACACCTGCAATCTTTTTTTTTTTTTTTCTAGAACCTGCCGTGCATAATTAGCAAGATCTTATGTACGGATAGTAGTTAAAACATTGATGTAAATATTCCTTCACAGAGCCGTGTTGAAGCAAGCGGGAGAGCGTTTGCTTACTATACGAAAGGTCCGCCGTTCAATACATGTTCACAGCATTAATTTTTGGGTACTTTTTATGTATTACATAATGCTAATGTTATGTTTCGCATTATGCTTTTGACAGGCAAAGTGAATGTTAGCTATTGTTTTGTAGCTTCTTGTTTTTTTCATTCACATTCTTCTTTTTGCTACATTTATTTAAAGTCTGCTAATCTACGCACTTGGGTGGACAATATTAGAAGGGATCTTCGAGAAGTAGGTGTTCGTGATGAAAACTGGCTTGATGTTGCCCAGGATAGAATCCAATGGCGAATGTTTGTTGCTGTGGCGATGAACTAATTAGTTAATTTACATAGTACAATTGTATGTTCAAGTAAAGATCAGAAACATTATGAAAATAAGAATGAATAAACGGCTGGATTACACATGCGTAATTATTGTTAGTATTGATTCCGTAAGTGTAAAGCAACCGTTTATTTATTCTTATTTTCATACTGTTTCTGTTCTATATGTGAACATACAATACTGTATACCAGCGTTTCTGAACCTTTTTCATCCTTCTAGCCTTTTACCATGTCTTCTAGCCGGCGACCCACAAAAATATGACATTTTTAAAAAATGACAGTTCATTTGCTGTCTAATAAATATCCTAATTATATTATTCAAAAACTTCAACAAATTACGTTATCTTTAGTAATTATACAATAAAAACAGCAAGCAAGATAAAATACCTTCTTTCAAATTTATTATTTATAACCTAGAAAAACCAAGTTGAATTAACTTTTCGTCTTTCTTTGCGACCCTCACGTTGAGAAAGCCTGCTGTATACTATGTAAATTAGCAGAGTTTAAATAAATAGCAGACAGAAAAAGCAGAAGCTACAAAACAATAACATTCTCTTCACATGTCAAAAGCATAGTGTAAAAATATAATATTTATACGCGTATTGTAGTAAAAATACGAAAAATATTGTCACCACCAGGAATCGAATCGCGGCCCTTTCGCACGGTAAGCCAACGCTCTCTCGCTCGCGCCACGAGAGTAAGCTTCAACTACTCTCCGTACGCAAGATCTCGCTGATTCATTGTCATTTACGCCTTTCGTACTGCACGGCCGGTTTTAGAAACAATGTAGGCGTTTTGTTACCCAGCAAGCCCAATTCTGACCCGGACGATAGCCCGACCAACTAGTCTGTAAATAGTTGGGGAAGGTCGGCGTGACCCATAAGTGGCGTTTGTTCGTTGGGCCATTTTTCGGGCCCTCGAATTACCTCCATAGAGGCGTAACACCGCCCGCTGACGTCGGCCCCACCTTCGCCGACCAACTAACTTCGGGCCGACGTCACCTGGCTTGCTTGGAAGATACTCTATTCATATTTGTTTACGATCTGAATTTTTGACAACTGGATGTTTGGATGTGGGTCTTTAGCTCCAAACGTTACAGGAAATGGTGCTGTCACTAGTGGATTGCCCCCGCCGGTATAGCATCTGGGTATATATCTCGTAGCTCGTATATATAGATTAGTAGTGGAATGCTAGTGTCACAAGTCTGTGTTTCACTAACACACATTTGTAAAATACGTAAAGCTTGTGTTATTATAACTTTACAAGTTACGAATAAATGGATTACATTCTAAAGAACAAATGTATTACTAATCAAGAGGGGAAAACAGATCAAAGAACAGAAAACAGTTTTCAGGGATCTACCACCACTTTGTATCAGTGTCAGATACTTCCGTTATCCAATGGACTACAGTGGAGCACTGGGAAACTAAGCTTTCAAAAAATATAAAGTGATGACAAGAGGAAGTCTCACTCACCTTTCTCATTATGCACTCTCCATTATTTTTAATATTCGACTTATATCGAAAATGCGCAGTCTATTGAACTACGAGTATTTGCTCCACTTCTGAAACTCGTTGAGATTTTGAAGAACTCAGTTAACCTTCGCAGTTCTGAGATTTCAACAGTTCGAATCTATAATGTGTAAGTCCGATTTCGATTCTTAAAAACAAACTTACATAGTAGGGGGAACATAACATCTAGGCAGCAAACCTTAATTTATATTTGACCAAAGATATTTTGTATATTTCTTACTTTTTTCTTTCTTCCTTCTTTTTTCTTCTCTCTAATCACATTTATGTTTTCAGTTTTTCTTATTCTCTAAGAACCTTTTTATGCACGCGACATTTGTCGTTGTGTCCTAGAGATCGCCCGGCTGCAAATGTCGTTCAACTTGCTCTAAGTACATGGAGCCTTATCAGTCCATTTATGTACGACGACATTTGCCGCTTGCTTCGGCTGTCTATAGAACAGTGTTGCCAAGCGGTGGTTGGATTTCCGTTGCGTGGAAGTTCATTCAAGTAAGATTAGTGGCGAGTTATATAGAGACATGGATTTATCTAGATACTGAACGATTCATAGACGAAATTTAAAAAAAAAAGCAATATGAGACTATAAGGACATAAATATGAAGAAAAGTCAGTGGGTATTAATATGCAGTGCCATGTACTCCGAGTTCAATGAAATGAACGCAAAGGAGATTGTTTTGATTTATTTTTCACCTTTGTTTCGTTTTCCACGACCTTTTTTCATATATAAATAATGGAAAATAAGCATACTTTGTTCAGGTTTTTATAATTCCATTTTAACCCCTTTCTGCATGTTGCTGATTCAAATCACAAATTCGCGCGTTCCGTAATATTGTGTGAACATACAAACTTTCGATGCATCATGCATGTAATTATTGTAATGCTAGAAAACAACTCCGGAGAGATATTAACAATTGGTGTTGACACTTGCCAACTGTGGGTAGATGCGGAGATAAGAAACTACCTTGTGTCTGCTAGGAGACGGTACAAGGCCACCGCTGTAGCTCCTTTGGCGGGCACGCTTGTAAAAGAAAACCAAAACATAATAATTGATAAAAGAATAATGTCCTGTTTTACTTCAACACCTCAAGC
>JAGDQP010040173.1:0-17401 GCA_022664845.1 Lepisma saccharinum | reverse complement strand
TTGAGATATGACAGTCTGAGTTGCACTTTCACTCCATTTCACCTTCTGTGGTGAGTCGAAACGAGAAAGTAAGATAGCCATTCCTAATAAATTTAAGAGAACTTTCGAATGACACTTCAACCAAGTTCCTACATTTTCTGGTTCCTGAAACATAAGAGTCTTGAATTGCATATTCACTCCCTGTTGCACTCCATATGGTCTGCCGAATCGAAAAAGAAAGATAGCCATTCCTAATGAATTAACGAGGCCTTTCGAATGACACCTCAACCAAGTTCCTACGTCTTCTAGTTCCTCAGATACAATTTCTTGTGACGGACAGACAGACAGAATCAGGATATAAAGTCCATTATTTTTGCTTTTGCTTTCAAGGGACCTAAAACCTCCCTACAACTGATTTCATTCTTTTCCATTGTTGATCATTAAGGAAATAACCAAATATTTTAAAGCGTTATTCTTGATGTATACACTATAATATTTACGTGTCTGGGAACAAAGGACTAGTCTTATTTGTTTCTCAAATTTGAGGAAAATGAAATATTAAAAATAAGAAACCAAAAATGTTTACTTGTTTACTGTTACGCATTTTCGCTAAGAAATGAGAAGGAGGTACTCAAATATGAAAAAAGTACTTGAAATGAAAGAAAGCATTTACTTAACTTTTGAGAAAATCAACTTTTACCAGTGTGGTCTTATTCAAGGAAAACATATTCACGATGGCCGGCATTCGGAACTGACCAACTTTTCATTAAAAAAAAAAAGTATACCTGTTGAAATACTATGCCTATTTGTTAACATGCTGAGATTTGCACAATCATATCACGTCTTTTGGTACAATATATTGTTCTGATAGGTAGTTCAGGAAGGGTGAAATTTAAAAAAAAGTATCATTTTCCATCGGAAAATTGTTTTAAAATCACATCAAGATCCAAAGTTTTATCGTGGAGCGAGATATTTCTACACCCAGTGTTAGATATAGTAATCGTAATTTTAATTTTCGTTAAAATATGTCATACCAGGGAGGGATATCTATGCTAGTTTGGGAAATATTGTCTGAAGACATGCGTCAAGACTTGTGTCCCTTGCTGTACCACCCCAGCATTTGCTTGATGTGAAACTAAAACCTCAAAGATTTTCAGACAGGATAGACAGCCGCTAGGATCGTTCCCAGGAGCTTCCGATTGCAATGCAAACTCTACCGATTGAGTAACAGCTGCTCGGTGCGTTGTTTCTTTAATGTAGGTCATAGCGCTTTTATATCTCCAATATTCATTATTCTTTCAATATGAGGTATTACTTTCAAATAAAAGATCATCATCGTTTTAGGTATCATCAATTACTAAATTAGAATATTTTCACAGAATTTGTTCGATTTCATCGTTTTTGTCAAGTATGATGTTATTGCACTGCTAAACTATCAGATATAATGTGAGAGGAGATTATCCAAGAATCATTTACCCCGGGATGGTCTTTGCGCGTGGTCAGGGGTTCAAGTCCCGGCGCAGTCTATTGAACGGAGTGATGCGGATCTCCTTTAACAAAATGTGTAGGTCCAATCCTTAGAAGCCCAACTACCTTATCCCGGCCTGACCCAAAGATACCCTGAAGTCATAAATAAGTTCAAGTAAATTTCCCACCTATACTCTGCCTTAAGGACACAGGCTGTGATGTCCAATTCCTTGGTATTGTTGTTGGAAAACGAATAGGAGGATAGGAGTCAAGATCTGTATTCAAGGTACCATCCTTTGTGAACATAATTCAAGATCGAAAACTGAAAATTAACGCACTTTTCTAATTTAAGCATCGTAATGTACATTCTACTCATATGATTCTGCATTATTATTATTACGCAATCGTTACATTTTTTGCAATTAAATGAGAACACTTTCACGTGGTAAGGCTGAAAAGAGGTAAGAATTGCGATCGTGCCAGAAACGGTGCATGGGCACGTAGAAGTAGTGATCCATACATTCTAGACCTATATTGCATAAAGTGAAGTAGGGTTTTCAGTCCCGTGCTCGGCCACCTTTACCGTCCAAGGTACCAAGGAGAACGGGGTACTCACTTCTGCTGCACACCCGAATCGATCCCGTTACATATGGGAAGACTACAGTGAATCAGCTGTGATAAGACAACGCGGGTGATTGAAATGTGTTGTTGTTTCCAGTAGTAAGAAGATTTTAATAGGTGTTAGAGGATTTAATTGACTTTCTTGTTACATTTATTTTTAGCATTCCAGTTCTGGAAAATTCTTTGCAGTTTTATCTATGCGTATACTGTGAATATCGTACCTAAGGTGTATTGCGACAAATGGTAAACTTTTTCTTTATCGCTGACTTAGTCGATTATTGTGATAGTTTCTAAGTCAGGTCAAGGCCGTCATAGAAGGGGGGAGAGGATGTGCGAAGGAATCGGTCCTGTCCTTAGTGAAGGAACCAGTCTAGCATCTGCATGGTGTGACCAAGGGAAAACAGGGAAAACTTCAGTCAGGATCGACGTTAAACCCCGGTCTATATTTTCTCATTATTTGATTATCTTGTAATGCCATATAACTTTTGTTATTCTACAAATAGTCCTATGAACAATGAGCGTGACAGGTGTTTATTGAATAGCACATTTTAGTGACATTTCGCTTCAGTCGGGTTTTGTATTATACATGTACAGTCAGCGAAAACAATTCTTGAGCCTTGGCAATATTTCGTTTTGAATAACTTTAAAATAGATCAACCTATTTATGTTCTGTTTCGTGTAATTTACAGAAAGTTATGCTCTCATTAGGTTAGGGGAAACTTTACTCAAACCAGTTCATCCATTTAATTACCTGTCCAAAGACTTCGGAAATCAATTTTTACGAAAAGGGAAGAGCTTTTGTCACTAATTGCACATATCACCGGCAATGTATTAAATCAGGCATTCTATATAATGGGTGATGATCGTAGGCAAAATATTTGTAATGCGAAGAATCTTTCTATTCTATTTTGGTTAGAATTTTGAATTGTGAATTGTTTATTGATGGGTTTTAAACAACTTTGGCACAGGAAGGAATAGGGTAAAAGTGGATGTGTTAAGGAATCGACCCTTGCTTTACTGAAAAGACCATCCTAGAATTTGCCTGGTGTGACCGAGGAATGAGGCGAAATGAATCAAAAGGAATAATATAAGCTATCCCTTTCAGAAGATAATTTGTATATGCAACCACACTGTTGCAGTGCAGGCAGATAATTCAATTACTTCATAATAAAATAAAAAGTAATCAAACAAGCTACATAATAGTTTAAAAAAGCATAGCGCCACCGTATAAATCAAGTGAACGTTCAAAAAGAAAATACCATGCCATCATTTTTTACAAAAGATAATGCTAAGCTATTGGAAAGTACCTACTAGTTTTAGATTTAGTCATAGTTGTTCCCAAAGTTTCAGACCATGAGGAACCCGATGATGTATGGCTCAGCTCTGTCTGTTTTGTAGTTACTGAGATTTAAGAAAAACGGATAGGCCAAAGACTGTATTCCGTATTCACTTGCGTTTACACGGGGACGCTAAGAACTACCCAGGCAGTATCGTCGCGGACTTTGGATCAGCATATGGTAGGCACGCGAGTTCGACACTGGGGAGGCATATAGGTTTGAGTCCTGCTGCCGTCCATACAGATTGAGTATTTCCGGGCTTTACTCAGTTTCAGGAGACCAATGCCGATATAATACGTTACAATCAATTGCATTTGAAAGGAATTTGCAAAGAAAAACTTTGTTAATTTCTGCTTCATTTCAAGATATCGTTGTTTTTTTTTTTTTTTCTGTTGATCGGCACAACAGTGCAAATCATTCGGTTTGCTGGGAATGGGATTTCAAATTCGAAAATATGGTATGCTTATGTAGTTCGAATGTCAAAACAAACACAATCCGTCTCTGTTTCTTTGTTTCTTCCTGGTGGATAAATACTCTTTAATGATACTCTGCATTCATATTTAGATCAGGATTTAGTATGTTGTCAAGTTTCTAAATGTAGTAAGTCTACATAAAATGCACTAAAACTTTGTTTTCAATATGTGAGACACATTTAATGTACGAAAATATATTCTAACATTGCCTATTTCTGACATATGATGAATGAAAATTAGTGTTCAAAGCACTTAAAATATTAGTGCAAAATAATTCTGTAATTTAAGGGGGACGCCCCAGTGTACCCCCTTTGCTAGGCCACTGGAATTGATTACAAAACAACAAGTGAAATTGACGAGAACTTGTATTATTCCGTTTGATTGAATTCGCCTTATCTCTCAGTCGCACCAGGCAAATGCTGGAGTGGTACCGTACTTACAAAAGGGTCCTGGCCAACCACCTTCCAACATCCTTTTCACCACCTTATTCTGGCCTGAACCTAAGATGACTACATGCCGTAAATAAAATTCAATTATACCATTTCACTGGATTTTTCTTCAAGAGTCTCGTTTAACTTAAATTTGGTCATTTATTTGATGTCTTTAACGGAAATTGATAAAACACGATGCATTACATGACTATTGTAGGGACATAAATGTTCCTTTTTTTTTCTTTATCCTTAGAGAATCTTCAACGCTGTGAAAGACTAAGCGATTGTTGAGGAAAAGCTATTGTATTTTTTTATTTTACGAATCACCTTTCTCATATGTGGCATCGCGCCTCAAAGAGGCAGACAATTCATTGAAAGGGGCGCTACCTAATAATTTGTATACAGGGTGATTCACGACGAAGTCAGATGAACTACCACCTGAACTAAGTCGACTCAATTCACTTAATAAAGAAATGGAAAGATTGCCAAAATGGCAAGCTTGAGCTGGACTGAAGCCCGATCCGCTTCCTTAGTCCTTACTCAAAGCCAGCACCTAGCCCGTGGTCCAGGGGGTAACGTCTCTGACTGCGAAGAGGCAATGGGTAGGTACGTGGGTTCGAACTCCGCCGGCGACCATCGTGACAGATTTTCCAGGGGGTTCCTAAGTTTCACCAGACAAATGCCAGCATAGTAACTTACGAATGGCCCTGGCCGATACCTTCCTTATCATTGCCCTTACCCTATCCTGACCTGAGCCAAAGTTGCCTGAACGCCACAGAATAACTCAAATACCAGTGACTGGATTTACTGGACCACGGGAGTTGACGAGATGCTAGTTTTCAAATTCCCAAAAGCCGTGAGGAAGGGAATTAATGTGTACATTTTATTTCTGATAATATAATTTGTGCGTACCCGTGTTTCTTGCTCTTTCTTCTTGCGCTACTTTTCATGTTTACATATTCTGTCATCCGATAGATTATACGCTCCCACCACCACCGGGGTTTTGAAAAACTCGAAAAATAAACCGTTAAACCAGACTTTTATTACTTTTACCCCTCGCACCTCTATTATTTAAGGATTGATTAGCAGAAACCTTTTTAATATTATAATTCTGATGTTACTTTTAATCTTGTAGTAGATTTAGTAGTTTTTAATTTCCCCTCGGGTTTGTTTTTACTACTCAAATTAAACAAGTTAGCACTGTGATTCAATTAACAATCGCGATGACTCCGGTCCCATGATAGCATCTGAAACACAAAATATGTGGCATTTTCTCATAGGTTGGCAACAATGAAAACTCGGGTTCTTAGGGCCACAGTGTTGTTGCATTGTCCCCAATAATGTTAATGCAAAGTTGGTGTTGTTATGTCGAAGTGTATAGAAGGAATTTTAAAAACAATTAAAAAAGTGGCAACACTGATATCTGGAGAACAATGTCGGACCCGGAATACCTTTGCGATCTTGCACAGTGCCGAAGGAAGACAATTCTTAGTTTGGGGTACATCGATGGACACGTGTGGAATTGTATAGCTTTGCCACCCCCGTTACACACCTGGGGCTGTGAAACCAAAAAATTAGAAACCCGCTTCTAATAAACTGACGAGACTTTTCTAATGACACCTTAAGCAAGTCCCTAAGTCTTCTAATTCCTGAGATATAGGAGTATAAGTTTTACCCGAATGCCCCGTTCCACTCTATAGGATGTCTAATAAAAAGTAGCAGAGCCAATCCTAATGAACTGACGAGGGCCTTCCAGTGACATGTCAAGCAAGTCCCTAAGTCTTCTAGTTCCAGATATAAGAGTCTGAGTTGTACCCCAATCCCCCGTTTCACCCTATAGGGGGTGACTAATACAAAAAGTAAGATAGCCATTCCTAATGAATTAACGAGAGCTTTCAAATGACACCTCAACCAAGTTCCTACATCTTCTGGTTTCCGAGATATAATTTCTTGCAACAGACAGACAGACGGACAGACAGGAGCCGGATATAAAGTCCCTTATTTTAGTTTTTGCTATCAAGGGACCTAAAACTGTCACCCCAAATTGTTCTTTACTTCCATTTTGAAGCTCGCTGAACCCAAATCTTTTTCCTTTTTTTCTACCTCTACTGTGTTTGAAAAGGGGGGGGGGTCAAACCCAAAACTTCACGGAGGACCATTAATATTTGAGGTTGAAAACTCCTGGGGACTCTGATACTAAAACTGTTTTCAGTTTCTCCTTCTCATTTATACTTTTAGAGTTATTACAATTTATTTTTTGATTGCGAGGGGTTCTTGCACTAAACCCATAAGAATACACAGAGCTATTTAAGATGGCCTCATGACCTTAATTTCTGCACTGTTGCTTCGTAACTTGGTTCCTATTTTCTTTCGTCCTTTCCGAATGGAACGCCAAGGTCAAGTTTGCTCTTTTATCACCCAACCCTCTTTTCGTGATCCAAATAGGAACCCTTCACTGTTTTCAATATGTATGTGCAAAACACACACACGCACACATAGACACTATGAGTTCTGTACGTTGTGAGGAACAAGACAGCAAGAACTGGTGGGAGAAATGAACGCATGCGCAGTTAAGTGTGTGTTAGATCACGCGTCAGGTTTGCCAACGTCAATGCGGATTCCAGTAAAGGCATGGCATGAGTGAAAAAAGCTATACACCTTTATACGATTAGCGAGGGCAGCGCCACGCACGGAATGTACAGGAACTTGAGCTATACATTTTGTATGCACTTTTATATCAAACGGAATCCCGGATCCAATTTTACAAGTGAAGTTTTTTGAGGTACTTGGACGTTGTAGAGTACGAATAACACGGCTTGTAAAGTAGGACCCGAATACGGATCTAAGAAACACCGGGGTCCCATAATGACGGCAAACAGTAAATGTAAGTGAGTCGCAATGATAGTGGGATATATATATATATAAATATATGTTCAACTTAGTATAAGGAAGTATTTACTCCCCACCCCCAACACACCTATACGTATTGTGTGAAGTGATGTGACACTCGTTATGTCAGATGTTCCGGCTTTGAGCTTGAAAAATCAGGCAGTCTAACATAATAGATCTAAACATAATATCTTCCTGTCCCTTCTTCACTGACTCTCTTGTGTACCCGAAAGCCCTAATGTCATTCCATCTGTCTGAACGATACAAGGATGTCAAAAGCCCTCCCCAGTTTCCTGCTCCTCCGTTGTTCTTTTCAACTGGAGTCTTCCTCATATTTTCTCTTCCATCTTTTCCCTTCTAACGTGCTCCCCCTCATGAAAAGGAAAATAGTTAACAGAGATTTAATTATTTAAGTCATAAATTGTTATTTTTTTAAAAAAACGCAAATAGATTCATTGCATGCTCAAATAGTTTCTCTATGAACAGGTACAAGCTGCATCTCTCTACGTGTAAAACTAGCCGAGTTATGTTTTACACAGGAGACGAAACAACTGAGGAAGAAGGAAGGAGCCCGCGGCCGTAAAATGTCGTCCCCTCCACTTTTCCGAACTTCTGGTAGTAGTTTGAGTCTTCTTACAAAATACTTCTACCTATATTAGTTTAGCTACACTGACCAGTTTTGGCCGCTAAACATTATTTGAGAGAAGAGAAAAAGTTCCACCAGGCGAGCGACCGTGGTCGATGCTAATTCCATCTAGCGTCTCAGAAACAAAATACTAGCAGAAAACAATTCCCTTAAAACCTTATTCTTAGTAGACGCTGTATGTGGTGCAGTCCATTCTCTTCTGGTCTTGTGTACAAGATAGGAAAATACTGCAATAAATTATCTGATGTATTGTTGTTGTTTTTTAAATATCACGTTGGATTGCCTCTTGTTGAATTGAAGTATAACTTTAAGCAACCTTCAATCGGACCGGCATATGGTAAAGGAAAGGATGGGAAAGGTAGCGGTCAGGATCTTACGTACCATTCCGGTATTCGCTCAGTAAAGAGGAAAACCCTGGAAAATCTGTCAGGATGGTCGCCCGTGAGGTTCAAACTCGAACTTTAATTATTACTTTCATGGCCGGTTTCACCAACCTTCCTTAAATATTAAGGATACGTTAAGTCCATTTAACGCTTCCTTATAGCGCCAGAGTATTTCACCAACCTCCCTCAAGGTTAACAGTTCCTCAAACTCGTCCTTAACTTAAGGGCGCGATTTTCCTCCCTTTTTAACGCGTCCTTAAATTAGTAATATGGCGGATAACTATTATAATGTATGATTTATATTTTCCTAAATACGTATCCTTGCACTTTCGGAACGTTGATTTCTTACCTAGCAATGTAAATATGATGGTCGACAATGTTTATACAAGAAATGCTTAAGAAGATCCACTCTTTAGGGTAATTTTACAGGGAAGACATGTGTGCAATGTATAATGTTTAAATAGCACAGTAGGTCATAGTTTCCTAATGTGTCTTGAACAAAGGAAAGGAAAAGGCAATCTGAACTCTGATATATAAGGCTGATGTCGCGAATGTCTGATATCGTCGCTTTACTATTCCTTCAAGTATATATCCTTAGCGGTTCCCATAATTCCTTTTAGATATTCTTGGTAGAATACTTTCCAATAATGCACGTGTATATATACAATTTACAAAACTGTTTTAGAAAAGGGTGGGCAATGCATTCGTTTCTTTTGAACTCTCCGGTTGTAGTGACTATTACTAGTTATAACCGCGACTTTCCACTTGAACATGACTTACATCTTAGTCAAAGTTACTCATAACATTCGGAGTGTAACCGTCGGGTATAGTTGAGGGAAAGCACTCCATAAGTAGAACTTTTCGTAGAAAGCTCCCTTGTACACTGTTTATAAGGTGATTCCATTGTGGATGTAATCTGCTATAGATTTTCACACTGTCTTGCACAAGAGATCTGCAAACATAATATAGAGCATTGAGATGCTTTACTATTCCGTTGAATGCATCTCCTTAACTACAGACAAAACGCAATTCTTTGACCATTTTTAAATAGATCACAATTAAGCTAAATCTAGCTAAACGGGTCTGTATTTATCGAAATAAAGGGAACATGGCAATTAACTGTAATTCTTTCTATAAGTTATTTCTTTTATATGGCGTTGAATTACGAAATTCCAATGTAGTTATTTATATTATTTCGGTGCTGTATAATGCAGAAGAAGTGATGTAAAATCAAAGAGTGATGTGAGTGTACCAGCACACATGCACCCTTGAAAGTGTCATTGCATTCATACCCTTCCCACTTGATTTTGTATCACCCTCTCCATTGGATGAATCCAAAATAATTACATTGGAAGTATATTCACCCGCCATTTAATAGAAGTAGCTAATATAAAGAATTACTTAATTATCTACGTCAGTAGGTAAGCTACGAAGGGAAGGAATTAAAGCAATCAGTATCAACATACTCGAGGAATGCTTATAGCCTCATCTGTTTCTATTTGTAGCGTGTCGAAAATATATAAGGTGATCGTACCAATGGTTGACCAAATTAAGGAAAATTTCAAGTGTAAACAAAAACTGACATTTATGTAATAATATAAAAATAGTTATTTGGTCTACGAAACAAAGCCTGAGACAGTCAAAGAACTCGCATTTGTTTCATTTGACAAGACAAAAATTTATTACTGAAGGTGAAATTGCACCAGTAGGTGATCAGTTGTAAATAGTCAAAAGTGAACGACGATTTTTCCAGTGTAAATCATTCGTTCCATTTACTATGGATTGTTCCTTGAACATCGAAGGGATAAAATAATTAATTACTTCACCGTACCGTGGCTTCTAGTACATATGCACGTATATCATGCATTAGTTGTAGCGCAGTCCTTGTATTGTGCGCTCTGCTCTCTTCCAGATTCACTTTACACATTTAAGAGATTTTTGGGATGACAGTGCGTTTTCTGATTCCACAGCGTTTGGGGGCTACACTGTTAAACCTTACGGACGTATAAAACGTATTTTATTTAGTACTTTGTCGAATATAAACTCTATTATTACCGTTAGCTTCCTGTATTGGTCAACCACTGGCGACTGGCCACAGTATTGGTACGGACATCCTACACTGACACTTACTTTCCGGCAATTAGGCTAGTTGGATAAACATTTATGCGTTTTAAGGTGCTATATTTGATTTTAATTCTAAGCATTCACTTCAATACACATTAATTTGTAGGCGCTCTGAATACAGTACAACAAATACTCTACACGTAGGAAATTAAGCCAAATTTGTTTATTTTCTACTCAACACATTGTGATTGTCATTTATTTGCTGCAAACCTCGAGATCAACCAATCACCGCTCTTGAAAATAGAACAGCATGTATGAAAAATTACACACTCATGAATACCAATGTGTTGAGGGAACGTTTCATTTGCTAAGGGAACCTTAAATCTTATCGTTAAATGTTGATGCAATGGAAAAAACTTAAGGGACGCTTAAATATTTATGTAAGCGTTAACTAACGCTCCCTTAACCGAAATTTATGGAAGGTCGGTGAAACCGGCCATCAGGTTTCAGCCTGGGTCAGGGGAGGGGAAAGGGTGCGCGTAGGTGTCTGCCAGGGCCTAAGTTGAAGGTACCATCCAGGCATTTTCTTGATGTGACTGAGGAAAAACTGTGGAAAACCTCGGTCAGGAAGGGAAGGAGTCGACCAGAGCCTAAGTTGAAGGTACCATCCGGCATTTGCCTGATGTGACTGAAGAAAATCCCTGGAAAAACCTGTCAGAATGGTCCGTCGCTGGTGTCGAACATAGGCCCCCCTGAATGAGAATCACGCTCTACCAGTGATTCTGCCAGACCCCCTGTGGGGGTGTCACCCCCAAATTTTCTAGAAAACTTTAAAATTTATAGTGTCAAAAATCGATAGAAACCGTGCATGCCCCCTCCTTGGCTTTACACCCCCGTAAACAAATTACTGGCGGAATCTCTGCGCTGTACCAACTGAACTACGTCCGCTTCGAGTTTTACAGAATTTCACGAGCCTAGCCACGGGACAACGGTGAGCAATATCCATCTTATGTGCAATGTGCATTAATAATGACAGGTGCAGCTGTATTCCGCCATCAAAACAGGATATGTGCGGATATTCAGGATAATTCTTTTTGTTCATATTGTTTACTGAACACACTATTTATTGTTCTATTCAGGAATAGAAAATGTCACAAAGTTGATTTCAAATAATATGCAGTTACTCTGTAAAACTCCAGCAGTTTGTTGCACGCATCACGTTGTTGATAATTTCTTTAGTATCATTTCTTTTGCACTGCATTTTGAACGATTTGAAACCTTTTCGCTGATTTATGTAATAATACAATTTACAAGGAGCACTGAAACATTTATATGTAGCTATTACCTGAAAAGTCTTTCAAAGAGAAGAACGTGAAGAATTGCAGTTGTAATGAAAGACCTGCTTACTGGTCGGTACACGTAATGAATAAGGAACATGACCAAGAGCGCCCATGTTACGATTTTCGGGGGGGGGGGGCAAAGACCACTGACTTCTTTTTTTGACTCACATTATCCCCACATTTTGTGCCATATTAGTATTAGTATCATTTTTTCCGGGTAGGGGAGGAGAGAAAAGTGCCCACTTGCCACCCCCTAATGGGCGTCATTGAATAAGACCATGTAAATCATTGTCTTAAAAATACGCGCCGTGCAATACCGTCGAGCGAAGGAGAGGGGAAACCTCACGCAATCAAAGCATCTTGCGAAACGAGTACAACTGCACATCTGTTTGCGTTTCTAATTATTCGTCCTTTTTGAATTGGGGTTGTTTGCCTACGATATCACAACCACCACTCCTATTCCGCGACACGATGCACAGTTGTTTCCGCTTCTAATGCTTTTCAAAGATGTCGCTATATTCACCAAGTGTACAACGTCCAAAATGCTTCCTTTTCTACACTCCTTCCAAGGTTCCTTTCCTTGATTCCTTTGGTTTCTCATCAATAGGAAGGAAGGAAAGGTAGCATTTCGGATTGGGCCTATATAATATTGTATGATTTATCGTACGAGAAATTGTATCGTCTAAAATCCGCTTTAGACGATAGAATTTCTCGTACGATCCCTCGTATGCAATCTCATCGGTTACATTCTTTGATCGTGTAAAGCGCGGATCGTACGATTTTTCATGGCATCTCCGATATGTTCTCTAAATAGAAACATAGTGTTCTCTAAATAGGTCCTATTTTTCAGCGGATTTTCCGTACAATCTATGAGAGCGCCCCTCCAGGCAGTACGTACAACGTGTCCCAAAAATCAGTATTAATTCATATTACTTCGAAAATAAAAGGTAGCGTCAGCACTTGGCTCGAGTGAGCAGGATTCGAACTTCCGCTGCCTTCCAGCTGTATCCGTAGTCAGCGAACGATGACACTAGTCTACGACAAGAGAGAGATCTTTACACTTGTATTTCCTTTGAAGCAGTTATCTGCATCTGTAGTCTGCCACGGATCCAAATCTGAGAGTAATTAGGATCCCAGTTCTTTAAAATCTGCATACACGATAAATTGATAAGGATAAAAATTGAAATTAAATCATTCAATTCTGACTGGTAATAAAAAACGGACAAATATTGATAATGATAAAGGTTGAAAGTGTACTCTTTTAAATAAAATGTGTTATGGAATCTGAGCACTTAGCCTATCAACATATTGTTTCCTTGTAAGTCGTAGTTTCGTTTAGTATTAAACATCAAAATTTTTAGGATCTACCTCAGATCATATGGGAATATATCTGAATGATTCGGTTTCGATTAAAGCGGAGAAAGGAAAGAACAGACAAGTTTATAGCAACTTGTAGTAGAATCAATGCATAGCTTTATAAAGAGTACACATATAAACACAAATGTGAAAATCAATTTTTATAATGAAACTTTTCTATATTTTTTCCTAATATCCGCACATTATATCTATTGGATGCTAAAAGAAAGAAATTACGTGAGGTTTATATCCGAGCAATTTGTCGTGAAAACTGGAATCCCTAGTTGTCTATGATAAAGATAAAATTTTATGTGCGGTGACAGCACTATGTCTTACGTCCGTCCCGAAGTTGCCAATGTTCTCAACATTTCCGAGAGGAAGATATTGATAAAATATGATTATCATGTGTTCAATTACGAAATAAAGTCATGCTAGCTATATTTTCTTTTTTTTTTCTTTTAAGCATGGAGAAAAGGTGTACAATTTATACATGAATATTTACATATGTTGTTTTAGTTACACCGGAAGCTACAAAACGGGTAGAACTTTTGTATGTACCCAATAGAATACTATTTAGAAATTCTGATACAGTGAGATCTTGATTAAATTGCAGCTGTTTGGAACATGTTAATGTGGATTAGTGTGATTTTCTATATTTTGTTTAAGGCCTTTAGGCAAGTTTGGCTCATGCCGGTGCATTGGTGTGGAAGTAAACTCCAAATGCAGGAATTTCCTTTAGATTTTTTTTCTACTCATGTAATGGAATACAATTGCAATGGAATGTTTAAACTTAAGTGTGATTTGATCTCAAATTGATTATTTAAAATAGTGTGAAAATGCAAATAGAAATTTGATGATTAAAAATGTTACTTTAAATCAGATTATTTTTGTGTAGCACTTATAGTAGTACAGTTATTAAAGTATGTTTACTAGTACCAATGGATTTGATTATTCTTGCTAATTTGACTTCAGTGAAATATCTTCATAATTGACGTACATTTTTGTTAATAGGGTTTGAAATGAAATGTACTTAATTAAATGCCAGTTTGTAATATTTCAACCCACTTTGGAATTTTACATTCCTCATGGATATATAATGCCGACAAAGCGATAGTAAGCGAAGTAGGTTAGTGGTCAGCTTAGACTTTTTATTATTCCGGATGGAAAGACAAATATCACTCCTTTCCTTTCTTAAGTTTAACAAGAACTCCTTCGTGATTACTGCTTCCTTCCTTTACTCCTTAAACATGTAGAAAACTAGAAAAGTCGTTAGAATGATAGCAGTCAACATATTATTGAGAAGGAATAGTGCTAGTATATACTATAAGTTCATAAACTTCGCAGAAAAAATATTTTTTATGCACAGTCTATTCCAAAAAGGTTGACCGCATTAATTAGGTTGTTTTGAGCTGAAAATTCTCCAACTTTGGGTGTAAACAGTAAACCAAAGTTCGAGCACGCAAGGCTAGGGTGAACCTTCGCAATTTAGAGAAATTTGTGCAAATGTGTGTTTCTTCTTTTAAGACATGTTGAAATGTTAAGAAATGTAGAAAAAAAAGTAACAATCATTGAAATACGTAATGATTAGTCCTGGTCCCATGATATACCCGCGTAAAAAATCGTTGTCCAGAGTGTTACATTTTTTATTTGTGATTTTGGATCATTATTGAATTTCCATAAATAAATATAATTTGCTCCTCTTCATGATTCATCTATAAATTTCTCCCATACCTGTGACTACGACAATCATATATATATATATATATATATATATATATATATATATATATACAGATGCTTATCAGAATAATGGAAACACCTGTAGTTGGCAACACGTCAGATGTATGGGTTGGCAGTGGTGTCGTGGCGACCGCAGCGCCGGACTGCTGGTGGTGGTGTGTTAGGTCGGTCTCCATACTACGTCAGGCGTCGTGGAACAGGAGTGTGCAGTGGCTGCAGCAGACGGAGGTAGTGTAAAATGGGAGACCTCTCAGAGTTTCAAAGAGGGCAAATTGTTGGTGCGCGGTTATGTGGAGTGAGTGTGACGGCAGTGGCTAGTGTGTTAGGTGTGTCGCCAGGGACAGTGTCGAAGGTGATGACGGCCTACACAACACACGGGAAAACCACATCGGGGAAGCGGAACAGTGGGCGGAAGAAAAGCATCAGTGACAGGGCACGCCGGGTATTAAAGCGCATTGTCACGCGGAACCGTCGTGCCACTGCGGCGCAAGTGACGGAGGAACTCAATCAGCACCTCCCCCAACCTGTTTCGACAATCACAGTCCGCCGCGAATTACATGACATGATCTTACGGGGTCGTGTTGCACGGGCCAAACCTCTCATCAGGGACCAGAACGCTTTAGCACGCCGCAAATGGTACCGCGACCATGCAACTTGGACCGTTGACGACTGGAAACGTGTGGTATGGTCGGATGAGTCACCATTCACCCTATTCCAAACCACGGGCCGTGTTTATGTGTGGAGAACGCCCAAAGAAGCGTATGATCTGCAGTGTCTCCGCCCAACTGTGAAACATGGCGGCGGCACGGTGATGCTGTGGGCCGCAATATCATGGTTTTCATTGGGTCCTGTGGTCACACTTCGCGGACGCATCACTGCCAACGATTATGTCACAATTTTAGGAGACCACTTGCATCCTATGGTCCGGATGTTGTTCCCGGACAATGACGCCATATTCCAGGATGATAATACACCCATTCACACAGCTGGAGTTGTTGCAGCGTGGTTTGAGGAACATCGGGATGAAGTTCAACACCTCCCCTGGCCCGCCCAATCCCCAGATCTCAACATAATTGAACATCTGTGGTCCCTCTTGGAAACACGACTCCGGCGACGATTTCCACCTCCATCCTCTCTCACAGAACTGGCCGATGCCCTGCACGAGGAATGGTGTAATATTCCACTTGCTACCATTCACGACCTCTATGCCTCCATCCCACGTCGCATCAAGGCTGTTCTGAAGGCGAAAGGTGGCCCGACACCATATTAATCTGGTAAGTTGCACTTTCGTTCAGGTGTTTCCATTATTCTGATAAGCATTTGTATATATATACTGTTCCGTAATTCCTATGACAGCGTTTGGGAGTTGAAAGTAGACATCAAAACAAACAAAGAACTATATGGACACAAATCGCAAAGTGGCGTCCCCTACGAGTTATGGGCGTGGGAAATTTGGCGGCACACAACTTTGAGACGCTATAGCACAAATACGAATGGCCGTGACACAGGCGGCGTGGAATTTCATAAAGGAAGTCATATGCATTGTATCCAAAAATATCAAAATCAAAACTCCAGAACAATTGCGCAAGGGATTCCCGCTTATATTTCCAAATAAAGATCGGTGAAAATGAGCTGGAAAGGAAAGAGTATGTAATATTAAAGTAGAATTCGTTTGTGCCACTTCGATAGTGCAAACAGAATCAAAGATATGGAGAATTGTAGGGTTGCGATGAGTGGTTGCATAACTACCAGTAAATACGTTTCAACCATACCAGAAAGATTCGTGTATTGAAGGGTAGATTAATGTGTTATCAATTCACACAACGTTGCACTCTCCATTTGTATTACCACACACACGTACGGAGTCATTTAGGTAACACGTTACTGAACCCACAAAATAGTATTACTTTGTCGTCTAATCTGTCGTCTACAACTCGTAGATTGTCCTGTTATCTTCTGCACCCTACAGTGGAAATGACATACGTTGTTTCAATGTTTGCACTACCACAAAACTGCAGTGATATTTGAAGGGAAGTAAGGAGGTCTGAAAGACTTTTCACCGTGTGTTCGTGAGTCCTAGAAACGTATGCTGAAGCTATGAACTAACAAAATAGTATGCAGATCAGGACGCATTCGAATAGAAAGGACAACAGAATTGGGAAACGAACAGTACCACGCAATCTTGTCCTCTTTGCACAAGCAACCACCACTGCGAGAACCTGCGGCGGACATTAAGGGTCCTTGCGACAAAGGCACAAAACAAGTATGTTTGCAATACAAGACACTCGAACACTCATAAAGGAAACACTGGTCACTAGGTCAGTACGTACCACTTACCAAGTTCGAACCGAAGAGTACTCATTGTGACGATCCAACTGACGCATGTGGGGAGTCCATTGCATGAAGCGACATGTACTACAAGAGCTGCTGGAAGGAACGCCCACGAACAGCGATGCATGCCTCGCACCGACGACGTATGTTCGCATAGACGCGATCGAAAACGGCTGGAATGTCTCGGATTTCCTCAGCCGCAGCTGCAATGCGTGCCACGAGATCTTCGTCCGACTCTACCGGGATCTCATACACCAACGTCTTCATGTGACCCCACAGAAAGAAATCCAGTGGCGTCAGGTCAGGCGAGCGTGGTGGCCATGCTCTTGGACCACCACGGCCAA
>JAGDQP010040172.1:4805-17402 GCA_022664845.1 Lepisma saccharinum | reverse complement strand
CTTGCACATCTTAACACATATTTCGTGTATGCATTTTTCAAATCTCCTTTTGTGATTTCCTTTACTATATCCCACTTTGTCTCGCCTAATTGTATTAGCTTCGAAGTAAGGAGTCACTCCCATTGGCTATGCTACAGTTGTGATAACTTGTACCTCTAAAAGAACGCATTTGCCGACTTAATTTAACTGAAGGACTTTTAATAACTACTACTTTTTCAAAAATATGGTACTTTCTCTAAACACTTCCTTATTTTCCAAAAAGAATGTTAGCCTTCAGATCTACGTACTATGTCATCTGTGATTTTTTTCTTATTCCAAAGATGCAAAAAATATTTGATGCACACAATGACTGTACTGTTACAATAGTAATTTACATAATACACATATGTGTAAGTTAAGTTATATGTATTCTTCTTTTTCAGAAAGATCTTGCTTACTTTCACACTTGTCCAAACATTCTTCTGTTGTCACAAATACATTTTCATTTAGACCACAGCCCCCATAAATAAATTGCTTACACCTGCCGGTTTTAGAATCAAAATACCATCTTCGTTGTGCAGATTTGCACATTCCAACTTCTGGTACATGACTACAAAACCGATTATCTGAAAATTAATATATAAATTACAAGATCAATTGAAAATTTGTTTACATGTAAATTGTTCAGAGTCAAAATACAACTTTTACGAATTATAATAATAATAATAATAATATTAATAATTTAATTTCTTATATTTGTATCCACGAAATGGAAGTAAACATCAATAATGATGTAAATGAGTATTTAAAGTGTCAGGTAATATTTATTTGACATTAAATTATATTGAAGAATTGATTACCTATGAATATTTTAAAGAGTACATTAAGAGATAAAATCGCGGGTACGCATTACCAAACTATTTTTTCCATACATTGTGTTTCAGGACCTCTGGTACAAACTTCGGGAGATGAATCCTCATATCAAAACAAGAAATAAAATTTCATATGAACACGCCCCCTATCATGTGTAGTTTTGGCGCAAGAGAATCCCCAAAATGTCCAAAACTGTATTTCAATTCATTTTATTTCGAATACTAATACCTGTAGAGCTTGCGGTCCATCGTTTCGTCAAAGAAATCGGACTTGCTCGTTCGGAACATGCACATGTCAAAAGTGATGGGAAAGTTAGTGAGACATTCCTGAGTGAAATGAGGGATTTTCCAAGAACTGGACAGCAAAATTGGGTCGATCAGAGCATGCGGAGAATGACTTAATACCTGAGAACAATATTACGTTGATTGCAAGTCGATACCTCATGCAGGTTCAAGACGGGGAAGGAATAAAGAAAGTTATGAGCTGTTGCATAATAGGACAATGTGTGGCTTTGCTCTAGCAACATGTCATGGTTTGTGCAGGGACGGATAACGTACGGTGGTTATGCGTTAATTGATATACATACATACATTTATTTGCGTCAATTTAACTTACATGATTTGTAATACAGCATTGGTTAACATGAATACATTTACAAAATGTGAAACACAAGTATTGTACAATGAGTGAAGAAAACCTTTGGAGTTATTGAGCCTAAAATAAGATGTGCCAGTATGCCTCATGTATCCTTATGTTGTATTAGAAGAGGTGTTCAAATTGGCCACCTTGCTCCAGATTGCATTTGCGATATCGCCGAAGAAGAGACTCTCGAACACTTGCAAACATTGCAGGATTATTTCATATGTAATTAAAGGCGTCGCTAATCCTTGCAATAAGCTCGTTCCTATTAGCAACTGTAGTGGAGTACGCCAGATTTCTGACATATCCCCACAAAAAGAAATCGAGCGGGGTAAGGTCCGGAGAGGGTGCTGGCCATGCGACTGACCCCCGTCGTCTAATCCACCGTGCTGCATAGGTGTTTTCAAGTGTTCGCGGACATCGATGGTGAAATGAAATGGGACTCCATCGTGCTGGAACCACATGGTCCTGAGTACTGCGAGGGGTACATCCCCAATTCTTTGTGGTAATGCCTTCTGCAGGAATGCAAAATACGCCGCGCCATTCAGAGGTTGGCGTGTGATTCTCTTCATCCCAAATGTGGGTGTTTCTAATGTTGAAAACGTTGTCCCTCGTGAAGCATCTTTCGTAAGAAAACATCATATGTAGTAGAAATGTAGGGTCACTCTCATGCTGTTGCAGAAACCATTGCACAAACGCACGGCCAGGACCGTAGTCATTAGGTTTCCGTGCCTGCCCCTTCTGCAGATGGTATGGGTGAAGTTGTTGTTCTCGTAGCACACTCTACACAGATCCATGAGTTGTACCCATGTGATGAGCTATCACATGTGTGCTTGTGGATGCCGTGTGTTCTACTCTGTCCAAGACTTCATCTTCAAAGCTTGGCGTTCGTGTATGGCGCCTCCCAACACCAACGAATCTTGGACGAAATGATTCGGATTCACGTAAACGTTGATGAAGTCTAGCAAATATTCTGTGGTCTGGGCATTGCCTGTCCGGAAATCTCTCTCTGTAGATACAACATACTGCACGTCCAATACCACGGGCTTCCCTGTAACACAGTTTCATGTCTGTCAATTCCTAGTTCTCGTAATCACCCATGTTGACTCCAATTACCTTCAGTGTTGGTGGATAACGTGCACTGTGAGATACGCAAAAGTCGAAATAAAGGTCTGGGAAGAGTAGCGGGCAGTTTTGATACCTCCGAAGGGGTAAAGATTACAGTCCTTATACAAAAAAAAAACTTTTTGACTCTTTTTGAACATTTTTTTGTGAGCCACAAAAATTATTTTTCTGTATAGACCTACGAGGTAGTTGTCAGAAACGAAGGCTAGCACTAGTTTTTTGTTTCGTAGATCGTTTTCTCGCTAATCACGTTACACGATCGATCATTATACACACTAAAATGTTGCTATTATCGTTTTTATTATTATTATTATTGTGCACAGGAACTTGAAACAAAACATTCTCAACCACGACGATTCGTGTTTGTATTATTAATTTTATATTAATATGTTTGTAATATTAACACCTCTATCCGCGATAAAGATAACGTGAACGATTGTGTCTCATTATGGTATTCCTCATGTCACCAAATGCTCGCGGTTAAAGCATGATTGCTTCTTCTAAACCCAGGGTAGTTAAGCTTGGAGTGGCAACACTTTTTCTCACTCATAATTGAAAGATCTGACCACTACAGTTGTTCGGAATTTCGGAAAGTCTGTATTCCGGAATCGAGATAATTCTTTATTCCGGAATTTACTTTGCACTCCGAACACCCCTAATGACCAGTGTGTATGTAATACACGTGCTACATATTGTACCTGACGTCATGGCGCGTTTCTACAAGCCTATGTCTTAGCTTCTCGTTTGGCAATGAACAGATACGTTATTCCTGAAAGCAGGCAGAATTTACTTATTTCCTGTCGTAAGCTAACGTACATTACTAACCTGGAGTTGCAAATGTGGAGACAAGGGAGTATAAATAATGCTGCTGATAGTTGCATCATACGAATGCTAGAATAGTACCCAGAATAAGTTATACCATATTCCTTCCCCGTTCTTTTACCGCAGACACAAAGTCATCACCTGAAAGCATTTAGATGAACACACATTCAGGCAGCACGCAATGGAGCACTTAAGCCATGTTGCTTTCAATGTCTGCTATTCTTTCAGGATCTATTATGCTACCACTCCTAACATTCTTCATTTCTTCCCAATCTTGCATCTGTATGAAGTATCGACTTTGTAATCAACGTGGTTTTGCTCTCTGATAGGAAATCATCCTCTATTTCCTCTGTTCGTCCCACATTCGCTGTGCAATTCTTGGGGAATCCCTCATTTCACCCGAGGAATCCCTCACTCACTTTCCCATTACTTCTAACATGTGCATTTTCTGAACGAGTAAGTCCGATTTCTTTGACGAAACGATTGACCGCAAGCTCTACAGGTATTAGTATTCGACATAAATCGCCTCGAAACGCAGCTTTGGACGTCTTTGGGGTCCTGTAGCGCCGAAACGACGCATGATAGGGCTCGTGTTCATAGGAACTTTGTTTCTTGTTTTAGTATGAAAATTCACCTCCTGAAGTTTGTACCAGAGGTCCTGAAACACCCTGTATGTATCAATTCACGGCTACAGAAAATGTTACTTTTTCTACTATTTAAATATTTATGTTTATTTGACTTCAAATCTAAGATTGAAGAGATGGGAGTCCACAATTTCCACAAACTACACTAAAGTATATATGCCAATATTTTATTTGCATATTCATGTCAATGATTCAGTTACAAAGAAAGATTCAGTTTATCTTTAAAGTTTAAAGATTTGATCATGGTTCCTTTCTAGCACTTAGAGAAAGCTATGAGAACTGAAAATGAATCCTTTGGCACTGACATTAAACCTGCCTGTACTTACACGACAAACGTCAACGTGCTCGAACGTTCAGTTAGTGGTGAATCACGTTTAGAACAGTTGTGTTTTACGTTGCGTACCGCAGTAAAACTAAGTTAAAACGTTAAGTAACATGACTACTTGAAAGTTTAAGAAATTGTGAACATAACACAAAAGGAATATTTGCAAATTCGTACAGAAGCTTATAAGGAAAACTGTCTGTCTCGTAAATGTGTATTCGAGTGGCACAAAAGATTTAGTAAAGGAAGTCAGAACGTGGAAGTCGATGAACACCTGGAAGATCATTCACTTCAAGAACCGTAGAAAATGCCTAATAAATGCCACATCTTTCTTGAAGGCTCTGACTCAGGCTTCATTCATATTACATCTTACTTTATCATTCAGTATAAACGTCGAAAGTACATTCAGTATAAACAACTTCAGCGTTGCTACTTCTCTGGAGTCAAAAGAAGTGTAAGCATTATATTATGGTTAATTCTATTTGGGTAGTTAAACTACACTTTGTTACCCATAATTGCATTATGAAAGTATAATATGCATGTATTTTTTAACTGAACAGCAATGTTTGGGCGGTTTGGCTTACAAGTGGTGAAAGTCCATAATAGCAATTTCACAAAAGCGCAAATTGAAAGTTGAAACTATTCGGCTATTCCATGTAGTGAAACCTCTCAACTCACCTCAGTTCTGCCTAAACGACAGAACTGGTACCCACACCACTTGACGATTGATTATATAGATATAGGTGTCTAGTTTCGAAATATTTTTAGTCCGTTTTCTAATATTATGTACTTACACCACTCGTCAGTCAATCCGCTCATTTGTTGATATGGTAAAACAAGTTTGTTTTAGCTTACATGGTCTTACAACTACTCAACGTGAAGATACACTTTGGATTTACATTTAAAAACGTGTAAACATTAGCAATTAACTTTCCAACTGTCACTCGTTAAGGTAGGGTTTGCAAAGGACTCGCAAAATACATGTGATAGCTGCAGAGCTACAGGAAGCTCGATAGTATAATAGCGCAAAGCAGCGCCTTTTTGGTTGAGAGAAATTTGCAGGAAAACAGGGAAATCTGAGTCACATTAAGGGGAAGAAGAAAAAGATACTAAAACCGGGAAATGGTGCTCAATCTTTTAGCATATTGTATGCCTGATATTCAGTAATTTTGAAAGTAAAGCTAGCAGATGGGTATGTTTTAAACTAAAATCGGGATTTTTTTTCAGTATATTGAGGGAGATGCTGCAACAGAAACCTGACAACACTGGCGCAAAGTGTCCTGGAGCTTCCTCGATAGGATGCTCGTCAAACAAACTGTTGAATATGCTGACCATCAATTACTATAACGCAATAATACCTGAAGGAAAATATAGTCACTAAAGTAAAAGCATAACATCTGGGCCTTAACTATCAACACCTTAGAAGCCTATACTCGTTATTTTTATAAAATAATCGAATGCTTATGATATATTTAGTGATAATAGTAAAACTAAATATCTTTCGCGCTCAGGAAGATTAATAAAAATCTTTGTTTCTGCCTTTTCAATGATGAGCAGAAGTATTGGGTGAATTCATTTATGACTTTTAGACGTATAAGTCTCAGGCCGTGATATGGGAGACAAAAGATCAAGAAGATAGCAGCCAGAGCCTTTATTCAGATGTCTTACTGGCATTCGCCCGGTGAAAGTGAGGAGAACCGTAGAAAACCTTAGTCTGGGTAGTCGGGTGTGGAGTCGGAACCAGAAACTAAAGTACATGTACTCAAATTTCAGGTAAAAATATACTTACAATAATTTGTTCATTTGATACTGATTTGAGTTTTGGTTTTCTTTAATGTTGGTATTATAGGGTGATAATTTTTGTTCGCAAGCAAAATATTTTTATCTGTGTAACAAATGAAACAATTCAAAATTGTTAATAAGGTTTCACAGTTTTTCGGGATGAATGCGATATTATTTTAACAACCATTTTGCAATTCTGTGTTCAAACTTGGGCTGAAAATCTTTATGATAAACCAGTTGATGTGACAGGTTAAATTTTGATATACGAAACAAAATGATCAAAAAAATGTTTGTAGAAACTCATTATGTCAGCAGTTTTCATAAATAATTCAACACACAAAATCGTAGTTTTGTGTTAATGTTAATTATTCGACGAGTAATACTTTTCCTATAATTGGTCCAACTGTAACATTTTTTTTTTGGAAATCCTTAATTCATTGCAATTAAACGCTACACTTCGGACAGCAATTGTTTTACAAGCAAATAGTTATTTATATCATAATGTCTAAACAGAATGTTCATTTCTCAACCCATGAGCAAATTTCTAATATATTACATATTAAAATTATATTATTTTTTATAAATATTTTAATAATTTTAAGTCAGTTGTTTCACATATTAATTTTAGAAAATTGACGAAATTAATTTTACAATATTCCTCGTTTCCTATCACACCCATTTCCATTACTTCAGGAAGGGATAGAAAGATCCATAGAACAAGTACAATGAATTTCGTTCTTCCATACGCCATCTATTAAATAAACAAAAAAAAATCAAATTAATTTAAACATGCAATGATTCATTTGATAAAATCCCTAAAAGAATTACACTATTTGTTAATAATTTTCAATCTGCAGTTCAATATGCAAGATACAAACAAGTTCTTGCCGGTTTTGACGTCGCATGTGAAGACGTGATCGCTGATACCTCAGTTGCTGAAAAAGCGATCGGAGTAGGAGTGGAATATGGATCATGACCACTATAGGCACCTTGCTCACTTATAACAGTCATATCTCGAGTAGTACTGAAGATAAACGAGTGTAGAAATGGCTCGTTCAGTGTTGTACATTTTATGGCTTTAAGAGGATCTTACCCGGAGACGAATCATATCGCCCACTTTGTCAATACTTTGGAACTTTTGCTGTGAATGAACGCACTCTGGTTCTAAAAAGTCATGTTGGGAGATATTACCTCAAACTGGGCACCCGTACGCCATGGATTATGATGTCTTGAAGGCGGACACACAGGCAGCAATCAAACGTGTACTGAGTTTGCCGAATGTTTTTAGGTTTCATATGAAACAGTGAAGCTTTATCTGTACCGCATAGAGAAGCAGTTCAATGTAAGTAAGCCAACCAAGAGCAGCGACTGACAACTTGCTCACTGCTGCTTTCTCTACACCACTGCAACCCACCCATATTCGAGCGAGTGCTCACCAGTGACGAAACGTGTGTTCTGTATGGGATTCTCAACTGTGCCACATATTGGTTGCTAGTTGCTACTAAGCAGTAAATCATTACTATTGAACCAAGCTCAAAACTTTCCGTGTGTGTCTTTCAAGAGTTAAAACATGCACTGGAGCTCTCCAACTAAGACGTTAATCAAAAGAATTATAATATATCGTAATGTTAAGGATGTGGTGGTCAACATTTAGCGTTATAACAGCAGCATCTTAAAATCCGACATATTGAATACCAGTTAGTTTTCGGATCATTCCAGCTCTGATCGCCTAATACCTCCCAGTCGATCATCTTAGATTTGAATGTTTTTTTTCCCTCAAGTACTTTGTTCCAAGAGAGGAAGAAATGTAAAATATCTCTTTTGTATTCCTTTCCATTCCAGTGATAAAGGATGTCAAAGGAAGGTCGAAATTCGATATCTCCTATTCGCGACTGTCCTTTAAAACCTCAGAGTTCCATAACTAAAAGTATAATTTATGTTATTATTGTCCAAATGACGTGAAAGTTTGACAGAAATAAGTCAAAGACATACAGTTTTTTTTTCCTACAATTTTAAAAGTATTCTGTTGCATGGGTTTATTTCAGGGGTTCTTTCACAACGGAAACAAAATGCGTCGCTTGTTGATGAAACATTAATTAGTTTAGCAATGTTGGCAATTAATGACAGTAATAGCATTTAATCTGTTACATGAGAGTATTATAGTAGGGGCTCAGTGATAAAATTTTCAACTTTGTTTCAATATTCCTTCTTTGTATAAAAAAATAAATTTTTAAAATATTTAAAAACTCTGTGCATAATACTCCATAGTAGAACAACAATTAGTTTAGTGATGTTGATAAACAATAAAAGTACAAAAAACATTGTTTCCATGACAAGAGGTAAGGATAGAGATTCACTGCTAAAAGTTTCAATGAATTGTGCATGTTCTACTATTCAAAGACTGATGAAAGAAATATATGTATAATTAAATATGATTTGGTTTTGTATACTGATGGGTCATTTCATGTCAAATCAGAAAGTTAAAATCACTCAAAGGTTTCAATTTTGATGAAATTTTTCGCATTTATTCTTGAAAGGGTTTTTTAGTATAAATTCCAACTTTCAGGTTTATAGACCACGTGTAGCCGGAGTTACCGCGCTTCAAATTTAACAGCAATATTGAATAGATAATTCCAATTAAATCCTTTCAGTGTGTGTTTACACTTTATGGACACTTTAGAAGCACTTTATTAACATTTCATATATTATACAAATTATATGTACATGATGTCCATATATGTGTAGGAAAGTTTGGAAGAATAGTGGGGATGCTGTGGCTCCTTTCACATCATTTCCCTAACGAGTACAAGAATCACCACGAGGACAGGTGGTTTATGCAATTACGCACATTCCAACTTGCAGAAGCTGCCCTTAATTGAAGATGTAAAATGCAAAACAAGTTATATCCTCAGAATGTATTTTTCAAGAATTAGGAAAACGTCCCAAACAATATGTTTACTTTCTATTTTACATGGATACTTTTAAATAATTCCATATGCATTAATAAGGTTAGGGTGTAACTACTGCCCGTCAATATTATTTCTTCATCAAATTATTTGACTTTCAAAATGGATATATAGCTTCAATTGTGTAAAACGCTGTATATTATTTGTTTTTCACTTAATCGTGGTAAGATAATGTATTAAATTAGAACTGGCAATATCAAATTATGTTAAACACAGTGATATATACTTTATTCCTATTTCACAGCATGGCATGAAAAATAAGTTAGTGTAACCCTTGACGGCACATGATATTGGGTAGCATCGGCCCAATACCGCGCCTGTTGACATTGATCTACATTGGTCCTTACTACCCCAGCATTGGGAAGATATTCTTTGTGTTCCTAGTGATAATACTATAGTGACAAATGACTTATATTTGGATACAATTTGTGTTGGGTCAGAATCTTATGGTCAGCCCCAGTAGTGGTGTTTAATATTCTCGGAGCACCCTCGACCAAAATTTGAACACCTGTGTCTTATTAATCTTAATTTTGATAGGTTCCCAGGGCCTTTTGGCCCTGGAAGTCACCTTGGGGTCATGCCCCACCCCTAGCCCTGCTTTACACCTCACCCCCGTTTTCAGAACATCATGAGAAAAATTTTGGTGGCATCGCCATTTTGATAATGATAAAATATCTCAACTATTAAAAGTACATAAGATATGACTCGACAATCTTCAACTACAAGAAAAAGCAATGAAATACCAATGGATAAGTAAAAGATATTTTAAAATCCAACTTGATTGAAAAAATAGAATAAGGATGAATGAAAGAATTAACCACAACCTCAATATACATGAACTTTGGCAGAAATGAAGCGCGAGAATGGAAGAATACTTCTGCCAAGGCGTCCCATAATAGGGTTTGAACCAACGTATCGCCTTTTGAAAATCTACATACGACACTTAATGTTTCCTTTTGAAATCATATGTAAAAATACCTTATGGCAGTGGAAAAATAGATTCATTTAATTTTGAAGAGTATTTATTTAAAAAAAAAAAGTAATTGCTTTAAATGTATTAATCTTTACACATAGATATTGTAATCCGTAAGATAACAAGCCAGCCTTTAACTAATTGTTTAAATATTATTTTTAAAACGGGTCCTTAATTGTTGAGCAGAAAGACGAACGGTGCTTGTTGTTTTGATGTCTGGTCTAGACTATGGTGGCTGAAGAAAATGGTTTGTTTTGAGTGTTTGTTGGACGGCCAGCATATGATCTGCAGTTATATAATATGGGAAGAACCGCGCGGATATCACAGTTGATGGATGTGAAATGTGGCGCATGGGAAGGGCGAAGCCGGAAGCATTTTCTTTTCAGTTCCAGGTGTGATGCTCCGCCACGAGTCTATACAGGGAAAGAGTTGGTGAGAAATATTTAGTAATTGGGTTAACTTGTAGGTGACAATATCCTCTAAATAATTGGGGTAAAACTGTGGGTAAAATAGAAGTACATGGGAGGTAAAGGTCGGTTATTCCGGCTACGTGTCGTGAGAACGGAAATAGTAATATTATATTTTAATGAACAAGATAAACGCTTCATGTACAGGGTTAATAGTTCATTGGTAGAGGATAGGGCCCAGTGAAAGGTTCCAATTTCGTATGTGATCGGAAGTTATAGCGGTGTTAGCGGCATTATACCAGATATAGTGATGCAACATCTGACTGTCAAGGCATATGGGAATAGAAAAAAGAAGAGAAAAGAAGGTGAAATGAATCATGTGATCTTTAACATTTTCCCATGGTATATACGAGGACTGTGGGGCGGAAACATAGCAGGACAAGCTTATATATACCACTGTTTAACATACTGGAATACCAATTGGCAGTTGCATCTAATTGTTGAGAGTGTTATATCATTATTTTGGGGTGTTTTTGAGCCAAAAAAAGATAAATATCAAGGTAAGTCCCTTAGAATTTTCTGTAAGATCACATACATTTCTTTTGTGTACAAAGAGAATACTATCATTTTTTATATTGCAAATTGAATTTTAGTGTGTTATTAGTTTAGTGAGAAAGTCTTGAGGAATAATTGGATAGATACTGATTGGCTCTGAGCCCAGCGACTGCGTATTCCAACTATGTGTTTTAGGTTTTTTTTAAATTACACCCGTTGAATTTTAGTTATATCAGGCAAATATGGGAATGGTATCTTGAACTTCAGCCTTGGCCGACTTCTTAAAAAATGTTTTAGCAATCAAAGTCTGACTCGTCTAAATTCCATAAATAAAATCCAATTTTGTATATTTGTTGCTTCATTATTACAAAATGTGTATATGTTTTGAACAAACAAACTCAGAATGTAGTCTTTGCGAAATTAAATTGCTGTGACTCAAGTATTTAGTAATTAACAAGTCGTACAAACAATTCTTGATTGTGACCTCAGACGGACTTTTACAGTCATATATAAAATAAATAACAGGACCTATGGTTTTGAATATTCCACACAAAAAAAATAGCGACCGTAGCTCTGTTGCTTGGGAAGCTGACGAAAACAACTGCATTGGCTGGTCATTTTGAGTATGATTTTCTGGTTTTCTTAGTCATTTATTGCTAATAGCATAGCAATGCTGATACATATAGTATATATATTCGAGCAGCCGCAGCTCAGTTGCTTTGTTTCGAAAGGTTTTTTGGAATGAATCTAATGACTAATGAGATTTATTTTATTTATACATAATAAATAATATAACGATGGTTACGTTACACAAATCGAAATGGTTGCAGTTCAGTTCGAAATATATAGAGTTGTCATGGAAGAGATTCATTGGTGTTGTTGCTTTTTGTTGTATATTCAAAACTAATGACATAATCACATTGGCCCATGAAAAACAAACTTGATCGTGGCGTCGAGCGTAGAACACCCGCTTTACTTTACGGGCCTCGAGATGTAGATCACACACTAGATTCTGATTTAACACTATACTGCATTCAAGGTTGACCTGGGCCTAAGTTGCCTAAAGGATAAAAAAACTTTATTTTTATATAGGCCAATCTAGTAACTTTGGACTTCGGCCCATCACGATTCGCCTTTAGCAGTTAAGTGTTAAAATCCACTCCCCCGGCCCCTTCCGGTACTCGAACCCGGGACCTTCGAGCCGATGTCCTACCGCCGCAGACCGCTCGGCCACCCGGTCAGCGTTGCCTAAAGGACATAATTACAAACTGCATTGCATACAAACTTTTGCTAAACAGTTCCGTGATAGACTGAAACAGTGAATTGTATATTAAGACGATACTAAACAGGGATGGACGCAGAGAGGCACTGGCGGCCCCTATCTTCCCTTTTCGTTTCGGCCATAACATTCAAAGACCAAATTGTCAAGAAGTATTCAAAGTAACTCTATATAACACACAGCTCATTGGAAAGTAGATATAAAACCATATTTTTATGTTTGCAATCAAAA
>JAGDQP010040170.1:0-13566 GCA_022664845.1 Lepisma saccharinum | reverse complement strand
AGTAGTCACGCTGGGACAACGCATTGTATTGAATTAACACAGCTATTTTTTGGAGTGCACTGTTACAACGTTTTTCGTCTCTCCTAAAAAAAACATCCTTGGGTTCATAACGTCTTCATATATATTACATATATTACTTCAGTTATTGTCTTCAAATTTACGAATAACAAATAAACTTACAACGCAATCTTCTTGACGTACTTAATAAGAGCGTGTACTAAAAACACAAAATTTTCAACTTGCTGAATTTGGTTTATGTGCATTAGTGAACAAAACTTGAACACTTTGGAACCTGTTGCTACAATATTCATCAACATATTGACGTTTTCCTGTAGTCTCTACTTGATTGAAAGTTAACTAATGGATTGAAAAAAAATCTTTTTACAGGGTTTTAAGAAGCCAAAGGCATATATTGCCACACAAGGACCAATACCAAACACAGTGGAAGACTTCTGGAGAATGGTTTGGCAGGAGTATGTCCAGATTATTGTTATGTTGACCAATGTGGAAGAGGGTGGAAAGGTAATTCCAGTGTTATTCCACTCTAATTTAGTGTTTGCCGGTGTCGAATTGCTGAGATGTAACAATAAACTTTATCTCAGTATTGTAAATACTGTATTTAACATTCTAAAGTAGTTATTCTTTTATCGTAGAAGACGCGCAGTTGTCGACTGTAGTAAATCCTTTCTTATTCTTGGTCATGAATAATAATAAGTCAATTTCAAACGAAATAATGAATGAACAATGAAAATTTAGGACGAAGACAGACATTGATTGGGAACAATAGAAGAAAAATAACAATAAAGTAACCTGACAATAACAACTACAAAAATCAGTAGTCGTTGAAAAGAATTAGAGTGGATTGACGTAAGATGCTTACTGTAGAGTAAATCCATCACTGTGATCTTAGATGGAAAACTTGTATGGCGTGAAAGAACTAGTCAATATTGTCTCTAAGGGGCTTTGCAACGTAAACTGTCACGTGGAGACGAAGCAAATCTTTCGAAGAAAAAGAAAATAGTCTCAGTGGGTTAACACAGGGTGATGTCACCACTACTGTCTAACTTCGGGTTTGAATACGCGACTCTAAAAATAAAAGAGGACAAAATGGGACTAACTTCAGTCAACTGTTCGTGTACGCGGATGGTGAGGGTTTAATAGAGGACAATATAGATGCACTACAATGCAACATCGAGGTCCTAGTAGGAGCGTGCGATGAGGTAGACCTACAGGTAAACATGGAGAAAACAAAATACACAATCAACTGAAACAAGGGAATGAGGAAAATGGTTACATAACAATTAAGAATGAGTACATTGAGAAAGTAAATAAGCTTAAATATTTAGATACATATTCTAAAAAAAAAGAACTAAATAAAAAGTCGCTTAGCATCGGGCAACGCATGTTTTCATTCACTTCAAAAAATCATATCCTCGTGACTAATATCAAGAAAGCTGAAATTGAAAATATACAGAACGGTTATTCCGCCGGTAATACTTTACGGTTTCGAAAGTTGGAGTACGACCCTGGCAGACGAATATAAACTACGAGTGCTTGTAAATTAAATTTCGAAAAATGAACACGGGCCGAAATGAGAGGAGTTGACCGGAGAATGAAGGATACTGTGTAATGAAGAACTCCACAGACTGTATGATTCAGCCGACATTATAAGAATAATGAAATCACGAAAGCTAAGATGGACCGAACATGTAGATCGGATGGTGCCATGTAGTTAAGATTAAACTTATTGCAGTTTGTAAGCTGGAGGAAATATTCCGTTGGGAAGACCGAGACGTTCCTGCTATAGCAATGTTAGAGGAGGTTTTGGAAAGTTGAAGATGAAAACTGACTTGATGTTACTCAAAATAGAATCGAATGGCGGACATTTGTTACCGTGGCAATGAATGTGGGATTTCCGTAAGCCATAGAGTTAGTTAGGCGAAATAATAATTCTCTCTACTTAGAGAACAGTTTAGGATCGGCCATAATTTTTGGTCATAAATCATTTGTCTGTAGCCCAAAATTCGGGGAATTAACCTGCTTCTATTGAAGGACGAGATATAGGTTCACTGTTACTAGTAGATTGTTTTTCACTAGTAACTTGAGGGCATTACTCCCTCATACTCCAGGCTTCAAGCCTCATCCAACACTGTGAAATACTGTATACACAGACAGTGTAACCATAATTATTGTACGCCTTATGTATATTTAGAAACAATTGAATAAATCAATAATGAATACTTTTGTAAACAATCAGTTACTTAAGAAATATTATATCCCGTTTATCTGATGAGTAAGTTGCAATAGCGCTCTGAAAATTATGATTGATACAACACATGTTTATACTACGTATTTGTATAAGCAAGTTAGGCGAAGTCCAGTCAGGGAATTGCGTACATGTTCTAGCGACAGGCTTCGGCAGCGAGCGTCCTATTTATATAACCCATGTGTCGTTGGAGGTTCTTTCGGACAACACGTAAACCACGTGCGCAGCCTTAGCAGTCGTTCCTGAGCTGAAAGTTGTTCAGCAGTCGCTTCTGTTGTGCGTATTGTCCCTACACACAGTTTCGTTGCAATTCTCCACGTCCTTTCGGCACTTTTGACGTACACTTATTAGCACTTTTGATATTTCGTGATCAAATATTTGGAGGGGTCTGTGCCCCACCCACCCGTTATTTCCAGGAAAATACGAAGCATGTATTCCCTTATTTTATGTCAAGTATATCTGTGCACAATTTCATTCAGTTCGGTCCACTTTTTCTCGCTTTTCTAGCGGTCATTTTCACAATTTAGGGTGGGGTCTTTTGCCCCCTAAAACCTTTTTTCCGCAGAAACAAAAAACACGTATTCGTTTATTTTATGTGTAGTATCTACCTGCTAAATTTTATCAAAATCGGAGTGTTACACTTGGGTAGTGTTCCTTGTTAGTAGTTGCTGAGTTGAAAATTATCGACGATCGGACAGAAATTGATAATCTATAGGACTTTGAACTTGTCTCGCCGAGATCTTTCCAACGATACGTCCACTAATGTCGTAGCCCTAGTAGTTTAAAGGTTCAGAGTTGGCGACGGACAGACGAAGTGGCAAAATAAACCTTTGAAGCTTTGGCTGCTGAAGTTGTACAAAACTATAAATAATAGGCCAGTCTACTCTTCTAAACAAGCAACTACACACGAACATATGTTTCTCCTAGTAAGTCTCCTGCAGTAGTGCTCTGGTAATTGTTATTTCAAATTATAATATAGACTAGCCTTGTGACTTGGATCCGTCCGCGCGTTTCTTGAAAATATAGTTATATTTATTGACAGGTAACATTAAAAAAATGAATTGTAAAACAGCTTGACACGCTTATTACCGGGTGCTCGGAGTGCTTGCATGATCTGTCCTGCTACCTAGATTCTAAGTTCGGCACAGCTACGTCCAACGCTTTCGAAGCGAGTAGAAATTGATTGACAATACTGCAGCGACGGAAGTACCTCTATGGCTTGCCCCAGTACATACCAGTATATGCAAAATTTACTGTAAATTAATGCATGCGTATAGATTTGTATAAATAAAGATATTTGTATAAATAGAATTTGAAAATAATTTGGCAACACTGACAACTGGAGTGTTTGGAGTTGGGAACACCCATAATTTTTTAATATTGTATTGAATAATGTTTTGGCTAATTTTGGGGTAGATGTGTCAAACTGTATGGAAAACAACGAACAAAGTAAATTGTTTAAATCAGTTCGCAACACTGGTGAACTAGGTGACGCGGAATTCCTCTACGACCTGCTTCAGTTCGTAGTCAACGTATGCACGTGTATGGATCTGTATATGTAACATTCAGACATACAATATTTTAATGTTATAATGGGTTAGTGCGAATAAAATTATCGCATTGACACTGTGTTGGAAACCCACCTCATGAACACAACACTGAGGTCACGCGTCTAACGTCACAAACTGGAGTACGCAAACAATCAGTGTGTTGATGAACAGGGTCGTATGAAAGTGCACCATGGAGAAGTCACAATTGCGAGTGATTTTCCTTTATGAATTCAAACTTTGGTATTCTGCACAGCAAGCCGAAAAAAACATTAACGGTGCATTTGGGACAGGAATGGGGAATAAACGCACTGATCGTCGTAACTTTATAAAATTTCGTTCCTGTGACACAACATTGGAAATTGAACCCTCTGGGTACCGCCCAACATCATGGTCGGATGAGGTGCTCAGAAACACCGTGGAAGCGGACATTTCAGAATAAAAATGAATTTGCAATGACGATTGTAAACGCCCAAGACAATGATTAGATCGTGTTCAACGTCCAGTACGGTGTCGTAAACCAGTTCTCCACTCATGGAAGGTGTTATTGCTGGTATGGTGGTCTATGGTTGGAGTGATCCATCATGTCTGTCTCAGGCGAAGTGAAATCATCACTCCTGATCGTTACAATGATGAACTCCAAGAAATGTAGCGCAAACCTGTCCGCAAGCATCCAGCAATGATCAACAGATATGGTGTTCTCATGTTGTATGACAATACTCGCCCACAAATGGCGAAAAAAAACGATGCAGGATCGCCATGAGTTGTAGTATGAAACCTTTCCTCACCCGCCGTAATCCACCGTTCTCTCTCCCACTGACATACGTCTTCCGGCATGCCGGTCACTTCTTTGCAGGAAAGAACTTCCGTGATGATCGAGCGATATAACATGCAGTTGAGGATTTGTTGGCATCGCAGATTCAGTATTTCTTACGCTGCGGAATTCAATCATTGGCTGAGCGAAGGCAACAATAATGTTTGGTGCAGACGGCAACTACTTTGCTTAACCAGAAAATGTAGTTTAGATTTCTTTGGCCGTTTTACATTACGCTTATGGGGTGGACATTTAATTCGCGCCAATCCAACGTATTATATAACTAGTTCATCTTTCCACTCATGGCTAATTGCATGTATTATGAGCAGCTGTTCTAATCATACATATCGAAAAATATTTATTATCTTACAGTATGTAGGATTTAATTTAATTAGTATTTCTCCTTAACTACATATGTGAAAGTAATAGTATTAAAAATTAGTAGCTTAAAAAAACAAAGAAACGAAGGCTCGTATTTTTTCTGAAAGTAGTATTTTTTTTTTAAATCACAACACTATGCCTACTAACTAAATGCGTTACCTGCAATAAGTCTTAAATTAGTCCAGGCCTTAAATTGAGCCGGTACTCACCGGTATGATGTACTGGGACTTCTTTCAATTTGCATCTATAGTACCCCAGCTTATTAAACTAAACACGTTAGAATTTCAGAATTATGGGACCAGATCTTTAAAATTCAAAACACTGAACCATAATATGAAACATCCCCGTTTGCTGTCTGGAAGACGAACTGCTCTTAAAATACGCTCCCGGAAAAGGAAAACTTGGTAGCAACTTCGCGATATTTTTATTTTAAAATTATTAGTGAGTACCGGATTTCCTTTTCTTTCAATTACACCACTGGGTTTGACACTGATTTCTTTGAAATATGCTTCTTGAATATAAAAGGAATTGAATTTTTTTTATGACCTTTAGGATTCTTACGCTCAGGCCGGATAGGGGAGGAGAAAGAATTGGGGAAGGTGTCGGCCAGTACTATCCAGGCATTTGCCTGGTGTGACTAAGGAAAAACCCTGGAAAGACTTCAGTCAGGATAGTCGGCCTTTTCATACAAGGATATTAGTAATTGAAGACCACCAGGAGAACAACGTGCTTTGTCGATTTTCTTGATTTCACAGGAGAACGTTTTAAAAGTTAAGAATTAACGCTGTGTACACCTGAACATCAAATAAAGATATGCTTGTAGCAGACCCACACTCAAAAAACTTATTGGTGTTTATTGTCACCCCAAAAGGTTTAATAGAACACCTTTACCTCTACACCAATTCCAGTGCTGGGTAACACCAATTCTAGTATTGGTTATCACCATCCGGGGTGTCCAACACTGTTTCTGGTGTTGACAAACAGCTCTACCGGTATTCAGAAACACTGTTAGGAGTGTTAAAGTCCACCGCTAGAAGTGTCAGGGAACACCTTCAATGAAACGGTGTTGGACCCCCCGGATGCTGTTAACCAACACTAGAATTGGTATTACCCAGCACTGGAATTTGTGTAGAGGTAGAGGTGTTCTATTACACCTTTTGGGGTGGCAATAAACACCAATATGTTTTTTGAGTGCACTATGTACGCATGATAGCTTGTTATATATATCCCTCAAAGAGCTAAATGATGACACTCTTATCTCAATTGGTGACCCCTGTAGGTGAGTGGTAACGCTCGCTTCCGTCTAATCAAAAGGTCCCGGGTTCGATTCCCGATGGGGACACATGTGGTGCGGAACTTACGTTAAACTGTAAGTCCCGTCCTTAGAAGCTCCTTAGCTCGTTCAGAACGTTAATAACAATTCACTCTTATCTCAATTTCGACAAAAAACATGGACGAATCACACACTTTTTCTGTGGTCTTCAATTGGTAGTCCTTGTATATATTCAATTGAATTTGAATGTCATTTATGGGCTATAGGTACCTATGACTCAAGTAGGGGTGGGGAGAGAATGTGGGACTTCTTAGTCGGCTAGTGTCAAGTTTCGAATGTACCATCTCAGCATTAACCTTGTGTGACTAAAGATAACCATGACCGTTACTCAGTGAAGATGACCGCAACGGGGGTCGAATGCAGAATTTACTGAACATGGAACGAACGCTCTGCTTACTGAGCTCCGGCTACTCGTGTTTAATGGAGCGTATGGTATACGTTAAAGAACTCTTTTTATAGTTCACACAAAACATAAAGTCAATTCTGCATTAAACTTTTGTATGTTCCATTATCACATAAGAGAGAGAGAGAGAGAGAGAAATCTGCGCTTTCAACTGAAGGTGGACATTGTAACAAATGTTTCCTGAGGTGATGGATATATATCCATGGATGTTCATGTATTTTAGTCGTATTATAGATATGCTGACATTAAGTTTCCTTTTTTATTTCATTATTATTGTCATATATCTTAATTATAATGCATTAGGCATCTTCCCAAATATAACTGGGCATCTTACACTAATGTGTTGGTTAAGATGCCTATTTTCATACATCAGTTAAGGGCTCATATCTATGCATTGTATATACATCTAGCTTTGTGTACTTCAATCAGTATGAGGATGTGAGTTCAAAATATATAAGTGCTAAGTTTTACTTTTGTGTTCTTTCCTATGACACCTAAACCAAACTATGTGTATATTTCCTCAATCCACTGTCTATTAAATATCAAAGATAGAATGCATGTAAATCGTATACAGAAGGGAAGACACTCACGTTCTCAACCATACGTGTGTATCAATAGAAGGAGATGTGTTAAAATTATCTATCATTCACTTTAAATTGCGATTGAACAAAGGATGAGGCTCTAACTTGTATTTTCTTAATGAATGAGTAAGTACTCTGTAAGACACACCTTACCAAATGAATGAATAAGACACACAAGTAATCATACGTCTATGAGTAATAAGGGAAACCAAATTTGTAACAAATCATCCTTAAATGATGATTTCTGGATGACTTAAATCTGATCTTTGATTGGCTTAGTAGAGAAATACCATATTGAAGCAGCGTGTTTTAATTTGGATCTAATGATAACACGATAAAAGCAGTAATTTTCGATAATTCTGTCCATTGGTTAAATATAAAACCAATTAATTTTCTGGCTTCAATGGTATTAATCCCATCAACATGGATACTCAATTCTAACGTACTGTCCGAATATTATTCCTAGGTACATTATATACTTGACAATATTAGCGTTGGATAAACTGTAATTGCTTATAATAATAATAATAACATATTATAATCTATTGTGTTTTACCATCTAATATTTCAGATAAAATGTGAAAAGTATTGGCCTGACGAAGGTGAAGAAATAATTCACGGAAATATTAAAATCGTGAATTCCAAGAACGATGTCTCTGTAGACTACACATTGAGACATTTCACGGTGTCTCTAAAGGACAGGAAGCGAGATGTAAGTATACTCTCATTTATTATTAAGATGAAGGAAGGATCTTAGCAGTTACAACTGATTCAATTCGATGCATTTATATGAGTTAGAGCATCTGCAGACGAGACTACTAACAGCGCTTCTGAAAGAAGCGCCACTGTTCGTGAGTTCTAGAAATACATTAAGGACGTTCACACACTGCTAACGGTTAAAGCTTTTGGTTTCGGCGCGAGTAGTGAATACAACAATTCGTGAACATTTTCACACGGGGCTGCAACCGTACCATTATACAAGAGTAACACTGAGTTACTAAACAAAAAAAATGAATAACAGTAGACCCAAACTAATTATTTACCTTATATTTGTTCAATCTTTGCCGATTAAAGCAGATTCACTTTTCCATCCTCTCAAATCATTGCAGAAAGCAGTGGGTCCACATGTCTGAAGACACCTTTTAAATACAATGGTTGAAGATAGAAACTCCATCCTCGGGGGTTGGAAATGAAGTTCTTAGCCAACTGGTGTTTGATTCAAGGCAATAAGAAAACATGGTAAGGCTCGTGGTCTGGGTTGCAAAGAGAATTGGTCATTTTTAGATGTTTGAAGCCTTGAAAAGCCCCAAAGTCGGTATTGTTCTCTGGCTAGGGGCATTGCCTCGGAGGACAATTATTCGACTTCGTGCCCATTTATCAGGAACCTCTTGCAAAACTCCGGTAAAAATCATTGTGTATCATTAAGCATTAATGGTCCGACATCTCCCAAGTTGCATTGTCAGAATATGATTTGCCGAAGTGAAGAAGCTGGCAACCATTTGTTTGTCAACCCTTCGTCCTTTCTTGACTTTCGTTGTTGGGATCTTATCTGGAAAGACCCACAACAACGACTGGTGTTTGGTCTCGGACTCACGACAAAACTCAAAAGTTCTGTCACCAGTTATAATGCTGTACGCTGCATTCTTGAAAACTTTCATGTATTTTCGTGCACCAATCAACTCGATCCTGTTTTTGCGCCGCAGTCAGTTTATATTAGATCCACGTGCTTTTGCGCATGTCAACCCTTGATCATTTCCACCATACGACGCACTCAGTCTACATTTTCCTGTGTTATCGCTGTCAAAGGGACCTAAAGTTGCTGTTGCCCCGCAGATGTTGTCGTCCACGCTTGAACTCACTCAACCATTTAAACACAGAAGCATGGCATGAGGCTTCCTCCTGAAAGCAGTCAGCACTGATAGTTACTACTTCTGTAGCCTGGACAAATTGTGATTGAACTTAGAAGTAATTGAAATATAATCTCCGTTAATGGTTTCTTATATAAAATTTGCTAAAAACAAAACGATGGTGGAAAGTCTACCTGTCTCCGATAGGGCGTAGGTCCACTATGACGTTTTTTCAATATGGTCGCTACGTGTACGCAAGAAACTGGTGTTTCGAAATTTATCTTCTTTGAAACTGCACATGTATATGTTTTACTACTCCTTTATTATTTTAAATAGAAACATATTTAATTTAAAAAAAGAAAATATTGTACGGGACCCAATATGTAATTATAATTACAATCAGCCGTTGTAATTATATGGACGTTGACATGGATAATGAGTGATACAATGGAGAGTAAATATATTTATGTTTATTCCAGATTTTATAAAAAAAAAAAAAGATTTCAAAAGTAATTAGTCTTGTGTTCGGGAGTTTCTGCTCTTCCACCAGGCGGCTCTCCAGGTGGTGATAAGGGAACACCGACGTGATATGGTAGGTATCAGAAATATTCAGGGGCGGATCAAAACCAATACTTCATGGGTAGTAAATGAATCTGTAAAAGCTAAGGGAAGATTTCCCCGATCAAAAAATATCGTGATGAAGGGTAACTTCACCATTACCACCCTGTGCCTGAAGATGAATGACATCGACAAGCCTCAGAGTCAGAGGACGACATTTTTAACATTTGCCTTTACTACGATGTCGTAGAGCCGACAACTCTAAACCACTAAACAATATCAAGAAACAGTAAACAAATAATTATGTGGGTTCTCCTGTGGTAAAATATTACGGAGATAATCTAGTATCTCATTCGGATCTCCGGACGGGTCTACTCCAAGGAACTCCAAGAACAGGATTATTAAAGACATTGAAATAAGAACATGGAACATATTAATATTGTACAAAGCTTGCTCTCTTCAGACGATAGTACTCGAGATTGAGAAGTACAGGATGGACACATCAGCGATACAAGAAGTCCGGTGCTAGGGCCTGGATAGCATTCGGCAAGTAAAATACACTTTCTACTACGGGGGAACTCAGTCACAACATTTTTGAACTGAAATCCTCATTACTCTCCGGCGGTTCAGAATATAACGTTCGCTAATGAAAGGCTATTATCGTACATTACGATACGTACTCGATGGCACAGCACGGTATTAATATTTAGCCGATTGATGAAATTGATTATATCGCCAAAGATACGATGAGTTAGATAGGTTGTTTGACGGATTACCGAAGTATAACACGAAAAATGCGCTGGTGGATTTCATCGCAAAGGTAGGCAGGGAAGAAAGTTTTAGACCTACTATAAGCAAATCAAGTCTTCACGAAAAAAGCAACAACAATGGCGAAGGACTGATAACTTTTGTGCTTTCGAAAAATCTGATAGTAGACAGAGCGTATTTTGAACACAAAGATATACAAAAATACACACGGATATTTTCAGATGGCAAACACATCCAGATCGATCACGTTTACTAGACAGGCATACTAATTGGTGTTTTTAGGGCTTACAGAGGAACGGAAGGTAATACTGGTCATTATTTAATGATCTCAAAGGTGAGGGGAAAGTATTGCATCGCAAACAAGAAAATCAATGCTTTAAAACAACTAAATTCAGCGTAAATTTATTAGACAACCAAAGCCTAAAGGCTGATTACCAACTTGAAATCCCAAATAATTTAGAAATCGTAGCTGACTATATTCATAATAAAGATTATATTAATAATATTAATGGCATTGATGTGATAATATGTGGGAGGCAATTGCTGATGCAGTGAAGGGCGTAGTAAAAGGACATGTAGGTGAGAAGAAACAACACAGAAAAAAGCCTTGGTTAGTCAAAGGATGCATTAAGCTTCGTGAGCACTAAAATTGAAAAACAAAAAGTACTACAGTAACGTAAAACGTAATGCCATACGATTAGAAACAAAAAACGAAACTATAGAAAATTGAATAGATAGAGGAAAACGGTAAGACAAATGACGTCAGAGATCTGTACAAAGAGTTAGCACGTTAAGTAAAGGTTACGTATTAAGGCTTAGGATGGTTAGAAATGAACATGGAGACCTTCAGGATGATTTGAATAAAAGTCTGAAAAGAGGAAATGCTATTTCCACAAACTTCTTAATATACACACAGGTGGAACAAGCAGATAATAATCTGCATATTAAAGGCATGAACAATACTTTGCTACCTTTTCATTACAAGTGGTATTACCAGCCCTTAAACACTTATTAACGCACCGCAAACATTTTTGGATGATTATTAATACGAAGACTACAGATTCAATTAAAGATTTAGCCAAAACTTGTATTCACATTACGTACTTAGAGGATTTGGCGGCCATATTAAAAAATCATCATAGCGGCCTTGTGCACGTTCGGAGAGTGGTAGACGTTTCACCATCGCCCTTCTTTCAGGTATTGTCTCATAAGAAACCACTAACAAAAATTCTTTTCGGTTATTTCTAGATTTACCCAAATTCTGGCTTACTTTCCTAGGCTACTGTACCGGCATACTCCACAGACTCATAACTACTACATAACCGTGTGACGTCACCCTGTACCATTCAGTGTTACCATATCTAATTTTCTCAGTGTTTTATCTATGAATTATTAGCACGTTCGTTGCACCACAATGGCGCTGCTAACAGCCGAAGTTTTCATCTCCATCCCAATCGCTCAGGTCTGTTGGAGACGGTCGAATCTTCTCAGAATGGACGGAAAAACTATAATTCTTCCTCTGTTCTTCCTTCACACAAGCAACATCGCCAAAATTTCGTACTTTCTACGTCCATGTTAACTGGAAATTTTTTACGTTGAACGGGCATTTAAACCGGCGTTGGTATCGCAAAACACGCGTGAGTAGCTCTGACATAGATCTAACAACAAATCATTAAGCAGTGCATTTAGTTGCCTTGCTTGAAGGGAGCCTTTGAGTATTCCACAGCGTTACTCTAACTTTCCTCCAAATTAAACCTACCGAGAAATAATGATGGATACTGGGAATTTTCTCAGTTGGAAGGAAAGTGCAAATTGAAAATATATCTAATTTTCCCCAGTATATACATTCCCTTAAAAGCTTAGGGAATATTTTTATATATGTTTCAACTTAAATTTTTGCTACTTTTAAGGTTTATAAATGAAAAAAAAAAATCATTTAGAAAATAATTTTATTCATTAAACAGGTAAGTGTAACAAACTCTACAATAATTATATTAACATAATCATGAATATTTTCCCGCGTTTATATACTTGTATATGATTTGTTTAAATTACTTCAAGAGATTCCAGTCAAATTCAGGCAGTTCAAATAAAACTTGTACTGACTTGGGATCTTTCTATTAACTGCCGATGGAAATTTAGAGGCCCGCACAGGAAAACGCCGTAGTAAATCCAGCTATATTTGTATTACTAAACTGTATTGCAAATTTATTGTAATCGTAAACATAATTGTGCTACGATAACGACAAATTTGTGCTAAGTTGCCTATTTCTGGTATTGCTGTATAGTTGTAATTCCTAAACAATTATAACTAAATTTTACATTGTTAGGAAAATCATATGTACGGCTGATAGGACCGTATTCCTTCATGACGTACAAATTTGACAATATATTTATTTCTGTTTGAATAATAATGTTTGGTTGTTGGATACACATAAATAGAAAATGAAAGTAGTATAGTCACTAGAACAGTACCGTTACCTGGAACACTGCACGATTGGAAGCCATCTTGTATGTTCGAATCTAGAGAAATTAGAAAAATGTAGTTAGGGATGACGAAAGATTTGTTATGGCCTCTTGTTGTATCTGGTGTAGTAAAAAGTAATCCATTATTTTTGTATGACATTGAAGGCTTGACTTACCATAGTTAGAATGATCCGATTTAGGTCACATATGCGCCATTTTGTTCGATAACGTGTTGTCATTTGGAAGGTAATATCATGATGCCTCTCTCATAGAAGCCCTTGTCCCTATTGGCAAAAAATTGAGACAGTCGATTTTCACAAGCCTCTCTTGACGCGAATTTTTCACCAGCAAACGTGTTCGCCATGGACAGGAACAGATGGTAATCACTCGGTGCCAGGTCCGGACTATAAGGTGGATGCATAAGAACCTCCCAACCAAGCTCCCGGAGCTTCTGGCGAGTCACTATCGATGTGTGTGGCCTGGCGTTGTCCTGGTGGAACACAATGCCTCTCCTATTGGCCAAAGCTGGGCGCTTCTGGGCGATTGCTGCCTTCAGACGGTCCAATTGTTGACAGTATAGTTCCGAGTTAAGGGTTTGGCCG
>JAGDQP010040169.1:0-17403 GCA_022664845.1 Lepisma saccharinum | reverse complement strand
AATCTGGTAAGTTGCACTTTCGTTCAGGTGTTTCCATTATTCTGATAAGCATCTGTATATCGTCACCTTGGAGCCAGAACACTTTTGCTACTTCCATTTAAAGTCTGTATAAATTCATTCATTTCATTTCTAACATTTCTAGCCACTTGGAAATCGTTTTGAGATATTAATTTTGGGGTTGATACCCTTCAGTACAAGGTCTGACTGCAGTGTTAACTCCAGTTTTGCCCAAAAAAAGTTGACATAGTACCCTCTGGTTCCAAGGTGACGATATATTTTACATATCTCTACCGGGTTATCCCAAAAGTAATGTATGTGCGAGGACCGCTGCAATGACGCCATCTGACGAATGAATAGTGAAGTAAACAGCACGTGCCATAGCTGAGTCATATAGGGCACTTGATTGTGCAGTGGTGTGTAGAAGGAAAACGGTCTACTCTATGTTTTAGAAGTGTCTTGTGTTTGATCATGGCAGTGTCGGAGGACCACGTACGGCATGCCATGCTGCATGAATATCACCAGGGACATCCAGCCAGCGCAGCGGCACGAAACAAGAATGCCGTACATGGTCAGGATGCTGTGGATGTGCGAAAGTGCCAGAGGTGTTTACAGAGGTTTCGGGCTGGGGAGTCCTGTGCAGCTGGACAACGATGCCCTACGAGCAGCGGTGGTGCAAATCCAATGCAAAGTGTTGAATAATTGACCCGGCGAACTCCATGTCACCCATCCGACCGTTCATCGTCATCTGCAGGATCTTGGGTACGCGTCGAAACTCGAAAAAATGGTAGCCCGTGCGTTAACCCCTCAACAGAAGCAGCAGCGAGCTGACATCTGCAGTTCCCTGCTCATCCTTCACAGACGTGAACCATTTCTGAACAGAATGGTGACAGGAAATTAAAAGTGGGTCCGCTACCATAACATTACACGCAAACGGGATTGGATACCTAAAAAGGTGCAGGAACGGTGCCAAAAGAGGATCTGTACCGCTGCAAAGTGATGTTGAATCTTTGGTATGATATCCGTGGAATAATCCATTTTGAACTCTTGCAACGTAACCAGACCATCAATGCGGATGTCTACTGCCAGCAGCTTGAACTCATTGTTGAAGAAACGTTCTGCTCTGGTTAATCGCAAGGGTGTGCTCTTCCACGGGATAACGCGCGCCTACACACATCAAGTAGGACCTGTCTTAAGATCGAGCAATGTGGCTGGGAAAAACTCCCCAGCCGGCGTTTTCAACCAGATCTTGCACCAACAGACTACTTACTGTCTCTTTCGTAGCCTGCAAAACCACGTTTCCGGTAAAACACTGCACAGATGGTACAATTTGAACATAGGGGAAATACAATTTGAATAAAAAGTATTCTAGAAACATTTGTCACAATTTTTTTTTCTTCTTCCTACCACAACACAAATTTCATGATAGCAACAGTTGTACGTTTGCCCAGAGATAAGAACTGGTTTGACATCTAATTCCCCCTTTATCATTGAATCCTGATATCAGTAAAAGTGTAGTGGCATTATGCAAATAAAGACAATTAATATACTGTATTATGAAAATTAACTCCCAGAAGGATGAGTGAGTCTTCATGAGAAAGAAGAATCGTTTCAATTCTTTGTAAAGCAGATCTTTACGCATTTTGTCTGCTGGATATAGAAAGCTTTTGTTGTACTTCAATCGCGGCCTGACTGCAAGAAAGAAAAGTTGCCGAGACCTCTTGGTTCGTGGACCAATGGCCTTGGTCAATCACACTTTCGTCGTACCCGAGCGGAGGCGTTTCTTCGAACTTTGAGGTGATATTTGTTCATCGCTATTTAGGTTCCGCCGATAAAAAAATCTCGTGTTTCTGGAGTTTCTTTGGATATCCTATCGAATAGTACTAAGCATTATCAGAAATGAAATTCATGAAATCGTAATGTTCCCTTGTGAGCAACGACCGCTTGGTACGGAGTTCGCGTTCCTCTTCCTTTGTAAGCATAACATCAAATTGTAACGAGAATGTTTGCATACTTACGAATTCAGCTGCTCTACAAAGAACTATTGGCACTGACACTTCTCCGACCATGCTGTGTAAGAAGTTTGTTTCACCTAAGAAGATAAAAAAGAAGAAAAAAGACATGTACTGCGACATAATACGGCTTTACCTTTTTGTAATTAAGGGGCTGTAATGAACAGACAAGACTTTAGGGTTATTTTTAGTACCCCCTTTTTCAAATGAATTTTTACCACGATACCAATTAAGTTTTAAAAGGGGGTGGGCTGTAATAAATACGGAGGATTCCACAATCTTTCTCACAAATGCGCAAAGGCTACACATAAAGTCATTTCAGGAATAGACTGAAAAATCAAAGAAAATTAACTTAAGTGATGTTGCAATACTTTTTTGAACTCTTTTTTTTAAAAAAAAAAGAAGGGGGGGGAATTAAAAACAGAAACGTTCAACAACTTTAACGTTTTAAAAATAACTCAGCAGCAAAAATATATTTACTACTCTGAGAGTAGTAGTAGTAGTAGTAAGTAGTTGAAACTAGGTTAGGTACGAGAGAAAACCAAGCTTATGTGGGATCATGAGTGTACGAGAGCGGGGCAATGAGGAACGGTGGGGCGAAAAGGTATAGCGCGATATTGTTTACGTCATAAGTATCAACCAATCCGGTATAGAATGACGCAATTCCGCATGTACATCTGTATGGCGTCATCGAAAAAAGAAAGCGTTTTTTTTTCTGAGAAAAGAAAAAAAATCTGGCTTAGAGGAAAGTACTGTAATAAATATAATCAGTAATATACAGAGTTGAATGAAAAGTATTATGTTGTTTCAACAATTTCATATTGTTTTATAGTATCGTAGCTCCCAGTGCACTTAGAAAGCAAATGAACTAAGGTAAAACGAATAGTAGAAACAAGTGCTTTGGGACAGAAAGGACCAAAAATGGAGTGTGGAGATTTCTCTGTAGAACAGCTGTCTCCAACCTTTCTCTGTCAGCGGGCCGCATTGGATACCCAAGAAGAGGATTAGGGCCGCATTGACAAAAAGAGGGTTAATGCAGCATTAAAAAGGATCAACTCAAAAGTAATAATAGTAATTTTAATATATTAACTTTTTTGCAGGTTTTGTTAGTAACAAGAAATTTAATAAATATTTGCACTCTGTTAAATACTTAAAAATATTTACCAGACTACTTGTGTTTCAAATCATTTACTTTTAGATCCAACGTACAATATAGTTACTGTAATTTTGGATTTGTTTCGGGGCCAGTCAGCCCGCGGACCGTAGGTTGGAGACCCTTGTTATAGAGCAATCGGTACTGCAGTAAGGTTGTAATGGTTAAAAAGTTAATTATCCATGACTTTGGTTACACTATCGCATAAATCCGAATGGGAAAACAATCTAAAGACTAACACGGACAAAACTGAACTAGTTTATTTTAATCTAGCTAGAAACAAAATCTCTCTCACAGACCATAACACTTGTATTGATAGTAGCGATTCTTGCATGTTTCTTGGGTTATATACAGACAACAAATTTACTTGGAAAAATCATATTGAACATGTTTCCACAAAATTAACTGCAAATATTTACTTATGAAGGAGACTTTCTGATTATCTACCTACAGAAATACTTAAATCAATTTATTTTGGAGTGATTTATCCTTATTTGTCACATGGTCTCTTACTCTGGGGTAGTGTTTGTGGAAGTAATGTAAAAAGAGTTTTTGTCCTACAGAAAATGGCTCATCAGAACAATTGTTAAAGTGGACAGGAAACATTCTTGTAAAGATTTATTAATTTAAACAACATAATATTTTAACATTATATGCAACGTTTGTATATCAGATAATAAATTTAGTTAAAGAGGACAATGAATTCACGGTAAGAAATAAAAAAATCTCAATTATTATACCAGAAGTAAACAAAATATACACAGAGTAAGTAGGAGACCGGAAGCAACAAGCAGAAGTCCCTACATTCAGGGTACAACATTTTACAATAAGCTACCTGCGTCAATAAAGAAATTAGAAGGTAAACAGTTTAGCAATACCCTAAAAAAACTTCTGGTACAAAAGTGCTCATATGACCTCAATTTCGATTTCACCAGTTAGAATATTGAATGTGTAGATTAATATATATATAATCTATGTAGACTATAGAATCAATTGACCATGTTCATGCATTTCTAATGTTACGAACAATAAAGAATTTTAATTTGGTAGTAAGTATATATATATATACCCGTATACCAGGTGTGTAAATATGAAACCGGAATTTGTGCATAGACGGCGTTAGCTGTCACTGTGGTTACCGTTAAACTGCGTCCTTGGCGCCACTTGCTTGTTTTGGCTGCTGATAACGATTTTCAACTCACAGCCAGACAAGTTTCATGTCATAGTGTAGTGTTTAATAGCGTTGAACATGGCGCAATTTGTACCTACAAACTACGATGTGCGGACACCATTGATTTTTTGTTACCATTTGAAGAAAACGGTTGCAGAATCGCATCGCATGCTTGTCGAAGCTTACGGCCTATGGGTTCCACATGCATTGACTGAACGACAGCAGGAGAACCGAAAAACCACTTGCGAAATTCTGCTCGCCAGGTACAAAAGGAAATCATTTCTCCAGCGAATTGGGACTGGTGACGAAAAGTGGATCTATTTCGAGAATCCTAAGCGTAAAAGATCATGGGTAACCCCAGGAGAACCGGCGACATCGACTGCAAGACCAAATCGCCATGGACGGAAGACAATGCTTTGTGTTTGGTGGGATCAGAAGGGAGTGATCTATTATGAACTGCTGAAACCTGGCGAAACCGTTAATACCCAACGTTACCGACAACAAATGATAGATTTGCATCAAGCTTTGCGTGAAAAACGACCAGAATATGACCAAAGACAACATAACATGATTGTGCTTCACGATAATACACCCTCCCACACAGCAAAACCGGCCAAGGAAACGATTGCGACGTTTGACTGGGAAATCCTTCCGCATGCGGCTTACTCACCAGACTTGGCGCCTTCCGATTGTCACTTATTTGCATCCATGGGATACGCACTTGCTCCCATCGCTTCGTATCTTACGAAAATGGCTTGATGACTGGTTTGCAGCACAAGAGGCACCGTTTTTTTGGTCTGGCATCCACACATTGCCGGAACAATGGCAGAAATGTATCGCTAGCGATGGCCAATACTTCTAATAAAATAGTTCTTAGCATTGTCATCCAATCACTGTGTCTTTTCTGTACATAAATTCCGGTTTCATATTTACGCACCTGGTATATATGTATGGTTCGTTGTTGCCCCACCTACGGAGTATAAAGGACCACTCACAGTCTTTACTTTTTAAAGTTAAAAGTCTGATCTAAGTGAACTAGAAGAAAATTTCTTACTGCCTTTGGACTCTTCATTTCTTACATTTTTTTCGCTGATCAATTCTTAGTATGTGAAACTACGGTGTAGAATTTAGTATTTTGTGGCTCTGAAAGAAAATCTCCCTTTCAATGCATGTAAGAAATCCTATTTTCAGTCTTAATTTTTCAAATTTTACTTTCAAAACTTACTTGATCAAGTAAACTTTAATTATAATCGCCTAACTCTCCAAATGACTCCCAAAAAGTAGTCTCTAATCAGAAATCATATTTTCTGCCGCTAAATCAGGATTCAAGATTTAGTGACTTTTTCCCAAAATCGGCAACACTGATTGCGATTTGCTGTGCAACTGCGTGGCTTGACTAAATCTCCCAGTGTGCGACAGGCCTTAAGCAAAAGTAATCTTCTCAACCAATCGAACTTAATTTACGTAATTTGTAGTTTTAACTCCATTAGTATCTCGGCCCTGACTATTAGTGGCGTGCTAAATGCTCTGTGTGACTGTCATAAAGGCATGACAGTGCCAAGATACTAAAGAAGTTAGATAGGGTCCTATATAAGTTACGCAGATTAGGTTAGGATTGTTAGTTTTTCTGATCGGTTTCACATTCATTAGGACGAGCGTAAGCCTTAGTTCTGTTACAGCTCATACAATTAATTTATTTCGACAACAGCCCCCAACTTAAAACATTTTTTCTGTGAAAAATCGATAGAAACTACAAAACTTCACTGACACCCACCCGCCAATTTTGACTTTACACCCCCCAAACTGAAAATCCTATCGGAAACCCTGACTACGATACAAAACCAAAGAATATTTCCCGACCTGAGCCAAAGATACCAAAGGACTATAAATAAATTCAGTTCAATTCACAGAATATTCCCCCACGAATATATTTTATCATAATACCCCGGTACAGGGTTTCCGCCAGGATTTTCAGTTTGGGAGTTGTGTGTAAAATCAAAATTTGGGAGGGTGTAAGTGGAGTTTTGCACGGTTTTTTGTCGATTTTTCACTGCAAAAATTTTTAAGTTGAGGTGTGTTGTTGAATTTTTTTTAGGGGAACACCTCCCCCACAGGTCTGGTAGAATCACTGTCGCAGTAGGACATCAATATTGATCAATATCAGTAACGGACAATTTTCGATGTTGTTATTACGAGAATTATAGAATACAGAGCATTGGCTATCCGGAATGTGTCGAGTCAAATAAAAATGAAGAAATAAGCTATCTGAAACTTCCACAGTACTTTCGTACTGTATACCAGGTGTATAAGCTTAAATCCGCTGTTTGCCCATAGGTCGCGTTCGTGAGCGTATGAAGCTACCATGGGCACGCCAGACCTATTGTGTGGATGAGTTGGACCTCTGGCAACACGAATCAGTGCACACTGCACATAATCAGCAAGTGCAGACAACAACACAGTGTTCCGTTGGTAAGCATGGCTAGTTTTGTGCCAGAAAAAGAGCATATGCGAGAAGCTCTGCTTTTGTGCTTCCATTTGAAGAAATCGAATGCTTGTGGAGGCCTATGGTGACAGTGCTTTATCGGAAATAACGTGCCGAGATTGGTTTCGTCGGTTCAAAGACGGCAATTTTGAGCTGAGTGACAAGAAGCGTGAAAATCGGCCCAGGAAGTTTGAGGACCATCAACTACAGGCGCTGTTGGACGAGGACGATACCCAATCGCAACAAATGCTTGCCGAGCAATTGGGTGTTACTCAAACAGTAATTTCCATGCGTCTACGTGCCATGGGAAAGGTTCAGAAGATCGGAAAATGGGTGCCGCATGAATTGACCGATCGGCAGCTGGAGAGACTCTAACACATATGCGAAATGTTGCTCGCCAGACAAAGAAGAAAGTCGTTCCTGCATCGGATTGTGACGGGCGATGAAAAGTGGATATATTTCGCGAATCCGAAACGCCAGAAATTGTGGGTTGATCCCGGCCAACCATCAACATCTTCCTCGAGACCAAATCGCTTCGGACGGAAGACGATGCTGTGTGCTGGGTGGGATCAACAGGGTATCGTCTACTTTGAACTGTTGCAACCGGGTCAAACTGTCAATGCCCACCGCTACCACCAATAACTGATCAACGTGCACCGTGCTCTGTGTGAAAAAAGGCCGGAGTATCAACAAATACATGACAAGCTGATATTCCTCCACGACAACGCCCCATCGCACACGTCAAAAGTGGTCCAAAACTACTTGGAGACACTTAAGTGGGAGGTGCTACCCCATCCCGCTTATTCACCAGACCTGGCCCCTACAGACTACGATCTGTTTGCGTCGATGGGCCACGCCCTCGCTGAGCAGCACTTCGATTCGTATGCAGACGTCCGAAAATGGCTTGATGAGTGGTTTGCCTCGAAAGAGCAGGACTTTTTTTGGCGTGGTATCCACAAATTGCCCGAGAGGTGGGCAAAATGTGTAGCTAGCGAGGGAAAGTACTTTGAATAACTTGCTTTGTGCTTTCTATGAACACACCATGTGTTTTGCTGACTACAAAACAGCGGATTTAAGCTTATACACCTGGTATTATGGTTGTTCAATCTAGATTTTCTTTAATTCCTACTCTGTACAATACGTTAATACTTATTTTCATTTATGCATACCGTAAATCTTTCTCTAACTCTAAAACTATTACAACCAATATTTAGAAATCCCAAGATTAGATGAGTAAGTCAACTTTATTTATATATTTAGTTTTGTATTTTAAGTAATAATCGATTATCCGGAATATCTGTTTTCGGGACACTATCGGTCCTCAATTAATCCGGATTGTAGTGTTTGCTATTCAGTCTGAATAAAAAAGTTGATCCATCTTCAATATTCAATATACTCCAGCCTCAAGGAATAACTTAAGAGCGATATGGATGGTTGTCTTCAAATGGATTAGTACAATGGAAAATACGACGCAAAAGAGTTGTCAATTTTTTTTTTTTTTAGGAGAAAAAGACAATTCCTATAAAATATGAAAGAAGATTCTTTTCATAAATGGCACTCACCAGCTGTTGGAACCATTTTTGTTTCTGTTTTTTAAATAGAAGAAAACAATATTAACAAAGAGACTTTCTAACACGTTGCGTAATCCGCCTTCACACACTGTCAATAGCCACTGATGAAGTGTTGTCAGATTCCAGTCGTAATATTTCCCTCAAAATACTGAAAAAATCCCGATATTTGTAAAAAAAAATCCCGCCTGCTGCTACCTTTACTTTCAAAATTAGTGAACATTATGACATAAAACATGCCAAAAAGATTCAACAAATCTCGATTTTTTTTTTCACTTTTCATATGGGGACCCGATTTTCCCACTTTCCAAGAAATTTCCCTCCAACTGACAACACTGCTATGGAATGAACTCGAGGACGGGAATTCGTGTTCGTGTTTTATTTTCTGTCCCACATTTGTGTATACCATTATCGTACACTTTCAGTTGATTACCCGGAAATGACGTTCGTTGGTTCAAATGTGGCGTGAATGATGACAGTTAATCCATATCTTTCGTGTTCGGTAGTAAGTAAAGCATATATCGATCGGACTCCGACAAAAGAATGGGCGTAGTCTGCCATTTTTTTATACTTTTCTTTTTTTCTATTTTTATCGACAGCCACAAGCGGAATAATACAGCAGAATTCAGTCATAGCGTACCGCGAGTGTTGGGGGACATGTTTTACACGGGTTGCCTTATAATTAAAATTGAAGTATCTGTACAGTATATGTAGGAAGGCCTTTAAGGGGAAGTTTTACAGCTGAATGGGTTGGCATTTCTCCTATCCTTTAACATGTGTTTCTTATTTTTTAAATATCTTAACAATGGCTGTTAAGAAAATTTTGCAATTTGACAGAGGAGAAGTTTGTGTAATTCCAAAACGAATCGTGGTTCCACATTTTTTGTTACTAAATCCGAAGATAAGATAATCTCATCTCTGCTAAAATCAAATCACCGCATTTTTCCTTCTCATTAGCTGTGGCAAAAAAAGAAATAAATCAGAACCCCCTCCTCTTCTCTCATTCAATTTCTATTCACTCTGAACTCCGACCCCAAAACGTGATCTTCAGCACAAAAGGGGTTGGCAGGCGTATGAAAATTTTCATACTCTAGATACATACATACGTATATCTAGATATGTATACATGTTTGATTCAATGATATCGTCTTGTCGAATGCTTAAAAAAAAAACTGGTAGGGTACGGGGTACCTTATTTATAACACCCACAGCCATTCATACGTGTGCGCTCAAAAGCTGGCAAACACGAACGTTTTGTTTTATACTCTCTTTGTTTTGGGAACTGCTTCTTTCTTCATCACACTAGAAGCATACGTAGCTTGTGGACGCTATGCTAGGAGGCAAGAAAAGGATGAATGTAGTTGTTTTTAGTACTAGTCTTGAAGCTGAGTGAAACTGTCATGGACTCCCCCATTTTATTTCGAGGCATGAAGAAAAGACAATAACAATCAGAATAATGTTGTTTGCTGCTACAACCGATACGTTTATGAAGTCACAAGTAGGAGAGAAAATCAAGCTTGTGTGTGAAACAATATGAATATTCCAGGAACAAGCGAAAATAAATACGCAATGTTTTTATCCTTCCCAGCGCCCTGAGAAACATAAAGAATAGGACTATCTTCTTACATAACAAGTGTGGAATCCAAGGTAGTAAGTACCATAAAAAAAGGCTCATCCCGGTCCCGGAACTATATATTCTGAATGTGAGGCCATTTATGAATTTAAATTTATTTATGGTCTTTAGGCCTCCCTGGCTCAGGCTGCACGAGAATGGGGGAGGTAACGACCAGGGCCTTACTAAATGTATCATTCCGGCATTCACTCGGTGAAATAATAGATACCATTGGTACAACACTAGAAGGGATCTTCCAGAGTTAGATGTACATGGTGAAAACTAGTTTGATCTTGCCCAAGATAGAACCCAATGACAAACTTTTTTTACCGCGGCGATAAACTTGCGAGTTCCATAGCCCATAGAGTGAGCGAGTTAACAGTTTAACAGCATTTTGCTATTTTGCTTTTACTTTTGAATTTTTAAACACATTTTTGCAGTTATACGGAAACAGTCATAAAGCCTCAAAGCCCGAACTAATTGAGTAAATCACGTTATAGGAAAGCTGCTATGGTCAATCAGAAAATATTCTAACAATAGGATTTTATACTATTCTTGCAATGGGCAACTTGAGCTCAGATCGACAGCTATAATTGTCTAGGCCTGTATCTAAGGAACAATATATATAAATCACAGCCATATTCAATCCACTAGTGGATGAGGTCTCTCCCCGAAGGGAGGAGTTGGTCTACTGCTCCCACGCTGACCAGACGTGTTGGGAGAGGAGAGCCGAAGCTCTCAACTGTGATCGCCACTGTCTTTTATTCAGAGCAGCTCCCCAATTGCATCACGATGTTGGGTGGGCACCGTTCCAGACCCTCTCGCTTTGGAAAAAAAATTCCTTGTAGAGCCGGGAATCGAATGCGGGATCATACGATCAGTCAGCGACGGTAACCACCATATATATATACGTGTGTGTGTGTGTCAGGAGTTGTTACTTAATAAGATCTGGAGATATACATGAAAAAAATAACGTACGACAAAATTTGGCAGGTCGATCTTGGTCAGTTCTTTCATAGTTAGCCACAAAACATATATAAAAGCACGCATTTTCACTCACTCACTCACTCTCTTTCTCTCTCTCTCTCACACACACATAAATGTTCTGAGCGAAAACACAGCACAGAAAATAAAAGGATTGGAACTATAAAAATTTATGTGAAAGAAATAGAAATATTCGTAAAGCATGACAGTTGAAAAAAAAAAAACTAGCAGAATCCCGCGGGCTCCGCCCGTAATATTTAAAAATGGTTGGCAGCACTGAAAACTGGTACTGCCAGAGAGTGAGAACTTGCACAGTATTTTTTCTATGGTGTCCAAAAATGCTCATGCCAACTTTCGTGCGGTTCAGCCAATTGCATAAGAGCAATTTAAAAAAATGAAGTTTAAAGTAGGTGTGCAATATTGAGAAGCGAGGTGCTTGGGTACAGGAAACAACCACTGTACGTTTCAATTGTGTCGAATATGTATACCCAAAGCTTGGTGCGGATACGTCTAACTGATTGGACTAAGTAAATATTTAATTTATTTAATTGGTTGTCAACGGTGTCAACTGTGAGACCTGAAGTACCTCTATGACAGGTCCCAGTACGTAAATACAAAGTTTGGTCCTAATACGTTCAACGATATGGAAGCAATTTAAAAAATTTGACATTGTTTGGCAACATTGACAACTGCGGCGTCGGAAGTACCCACATGAACTAATTCACATGTCAAATTTGGTGTAGTCTAAATCAATGCATATCTGATACATACATGGTAATATCAAGGTGGTAAGGACCGTCCAGTTATAAGGAAGGCAACACAGCATTCTTTGTTCCTGTTCACGGTTGTTCATGTATGTTATTTGTGAAAATATCAAATATTCTTATTTAAAATAAGCTTCAGTAACTTTCTGGAAAGAATATATTTGCACGTAATGACGTGTATGAACACAACCCTAGGATTTAGGGAACCTAGCAGAATAAAAGTTTTCTTGTCTTACTGTGCCTATTTGATGTAAGGTAGGCATATGATTTGAATTTTTATCATGTTTAAACAATTACCATACTCCTATTGCAGTCTCACTACGCACGCAAGTATCGAATCGCGAAGATTAGCAAGGGTGCAAACTATGTTACCCGCAGTTGAAATTATAGTCGAGGGTGAGGGGACGATTTTTATCCCTCCCTCGGACATGGCTTTAGACTTATGTATGTGAAAGTGCTGTAGATAAACAAACTAATATTTCCTCACCCCCTTGTTTCATGTACTCATCAATATTTTTATAAATCAAGTTCTCTCTCTTTTTTTCTTTCTCTCTCTCTCTCTCTCCCCCCCCCCCCTCTGGGTGTGTGTGTCATTCTGTTTGAAGATGATACTCTTTGAGATGATCGTATAAAATCTGAACTGAACTGAATTTATGACCTTTTAGAATCTTGGGCTTGGGCTCAGGCCGGGATGCGGTACGTAAAGGATAGAGAAGATATCGACTAGGTCCCTTCTTTAGGTACCATCCTGGCATTCACCTGGTGAAACTGAGGAAAACCCTGGAAAACCTCAGTTAGAATGGTCGGCCGTGGGTATCGAAGTCGAATTACGTACGTACTCATTGGTAATCCAATGTCCGCGATGTTACCGCGTGGACTACGGGGGCTGGGTATATAAAATTAGAATAAAATTAGTATATAAAATTAGAAATAATATTAAAAGCCCCCGAGCTGCTGCCGACTGACGGTCAGGACAGCACTAAAGCTCTGGATGCAGAGAAACAGAAAATAGCGTCCTAAGTGAAAGTGTGTGTGAAGAAAATTAGTGAAATAGTGCGTGGAATAGTGCTAAATGCTGTTTGGTGCAACGATATGGAGAGGAGAAGAGGAGGTGCTCCTGGAATCAGCCCCGATCGACAGATCTGGAGGAGAGATCCCGCTGCCTGAATCAACTCTACCAATCAACACCATCGCCTGAAGATGTATGAATGAATGTATGAATGTGTTGTAATTGTATGTGATGTTCATGTGTCTTATAAATAAAAATTAGTAGACTACCAGGAAATAATAATAATAATATATTATTGGAGGGGATGATAGCTATTAGGCTGGGATTTTTAGGGATAGTCAGTAATGTTGGGAATAGAGATAGTATCATATAGTAGTATTGGGAATAAATATACATTGGAGGATTTTGTGCAAGTAATAATAACTCTATAGGTGTAGATAGATAAACAAAGTAAGAATGAATAATTAATAAAGAATAAGTAATGAACATAATAATAATGGAAATGATTGAGTATGAATGGAAATTTAAATAAAAGAGAAGCTACAAGTAAATAAGTATATTTAAAGAATCTAATTAATTAAATAAATAAATAATAATAATAATAAATACATAAATAAATAAGAAAAGAATAAGCTAAGCTGTAAATTGTAATACTTAGGTCTCTCTAAGGTAAACAATGTATATGAAAAGAAAAAAAAAGAAAAGAAAAAAAAGAAAATTAATTCTCCCCAATCGCGAAAATAGGGCCCAGGATTGTCCGCCGGGAACTGGGCTATTAGAAATATCCCATATAGCCCTCCCAACATCATTAACTTTGAGTAAACAGGTTCTATCGACTCCGTGCCTCGATGCCGAGCAGGGATCGAGGCGGGGAGACGAAACGGGGGATGGCCTACCCCAACTTTGTGGAGAACCCGTTTTCGATTCGTTGTACCTCTCAGGTACTCGATACAAATTTGTGTCAAGAAGACAAAGAGGTAGGGGTGGCTAGGAGGGTCCCCCCCCCAAAAAAAAATAAGAAATATAAAATTAGAAATGAATGAATTTATGCCTTTAGGCAACCACGGCTCAGGTGGATGATGATGGGATGAATTGGTGGAATGAAGAAAGTGGGACGAAACGGGAGCACCCCGAGAAAACCCACGCACACGGTGTTTGTCCACCACAAAGCCCACATGGCATGAACAGGGATCGATCCGACGACCCCTAGCACCAGAGATGAGCGCTCTACCAACGTCCCATCATTATCTTCATTTGGCGCCTTTCGGCCCGGCCTTCAGGGTATGTGGCTCCTTTGTTCCCCTACTTGCGGTTCTGGTCTGATTGACAACAGATATCGTAAATAGTCTCATATTCAGAAACTGTGTATTCAACGAACTTCAGATACAGCACACATAACGGACGCGAAGGGAAGGATTTGGCAAGGAATAATCGGCCCTGGCCTTATTCAAGAAATTACCAGTACTGAGCTGGCGTGACCAAAGGAAACTACCAAAAAAATCTCAGTAAGGATGGGCGGTTGCTGGTTTCGAACTCTCAACCTTCTGAATGCGACTCCAACGCTCTACCAACTGAGCTACGGTGCCAAATAGTTTTGGATCCGTGCGGAACTCGATGTTGCTGCCCTGCATTTTCTAAGTTTATAAGCAGAACGGGATCTTTTCTTCGGAAGCTGCGAAGGATAAACTTTGCGCTTTTTTTTTTTTCGTTTCCTTCTGGAATATTCATATTGTTTCACACAGACTTAGCTCAGATTTAGGATTCACCTATACAAGAGTAGTAGTACTAAATAACAACTACCGCCGTTCTTTCTATTGGCTTCTAGTGTGGGTGGAAACTATTTGCTGAGATAAAGATCCCCTTTGTCCGCCTCTGCATCAGACGTTTATATTTTCAGTATGTTTTGTAATTGTACCCATGCATACAGATCTGTGTTTGTGAGCGCTACTGTGGACTATATTCCGGTTACAACAAAGTCATAGTTCAGCTTTGCCCACTCCCTCTTCTTTCCTCGCTTTATGCATTCTCGCAGTCAGATTGATTGAATTTCTTTGTTGTTGTTGTTGTTGCTCTTTGTTTTTGTCTTTTGTTAGTCGCAACGTCCGCTGCTTGGTTGACATTTCTGAAGCCTCTCTCTCTACCTCTGGCAACATTGAATTTCATCTACCTGACCCCGGGATCAGCAGTTACGTGAGGTTTCCTTTTTCTTTTTGCCTTAGTGAATAAGACTGAAGAAGCTTGCATCTTGTCTTGGTTTCATTACAAAAAAATAAGTTTTATTTTCATTAATTGTAAGTACAATTTCCAATGAAGTGAGATCACTGATCGCTGTGAAAACATACTAATTGCCCTCCAGCCAAATTCTATGGTTTTTCTTTTAATTGGTATTGTGATATTTAGAAAAAAAGAAACACATGTTAAAGGATAGGAGAAATGCCAACACATTCAGCTGTAAGACATCGCCTTAACTTCAGGAAATGAAATGCTTCGTTTGATTTGACGAACTCGTCCCAAACGTTTCTTCAAAGCATACTGGGTAGTGGCGGAAAGATACATAAGATCTTAGACAATGTGAATAAAGTAAGTTGGAATCAAAACTAGACTGTCCGAATTAAAGGAAATGGATCTTGAATAAGATTCTTCCCATAATACCACCACATATTGGTGGGCAGACGTCTGGATTTGTGGTGGTTGCCTCAAAGATGGCGTCCAACTAAGTCGGTAGTTGAGCGGCAAAAAGATGTACGGTCAGTGTATTGATGATTTAAGGTGGCTGCCGACGTGGCGGAATGTTGCAAGTGAACCTTTGTTGATTCAGAGCTGATGTGCAGCTGGATGGCATCATGGCGGCATGCAGCAGGTGGCCCGACTGCTAAACCTCACTTCTTAACCAACGCAGAATATAACCTCAAAAGTAATCCCACCTACCCTCACTGCCATCTATAAGTGATGTTGTCAATTACTTAATGGGACGGGGCGGGAGAGAAAAATAAACGAATCAACCTTCAGAGCTCTAGCACAAGAGCCATAAAAGGAACGGTGGAATATTAGTCACTATGAAGATGGCTCCATACCCTAGCGGTAAGAATGACGAGCTACAAATCGGAAGGTTCTAGGTTCAAATTTCGCTGCAGACAGTTGGAAAATTTACAAAATAATGAATACATTATCATGAAGGTAATGGACAAATTCCAACTAAATATGTATACCAATAGACAACAACCATTATCAATTATTTATTTTGACCAACTAAAAAAGGAGCTGTTTTGGTTGGGGATTCGGTAGGTGGAAGTTGGCGGCTCGACGTCGACCCACCCTGGTCGGCAGAACATCGTTTCTTTGTCAAATCCGGTCGTTGGGGGCGACATCTCATGTCGATGTCAGGACGAATTTGGCCGCCAAAGACCCGACATTGGCCCACCGATATTTGCTCATAGGGTTAATAATATCGTAGACTGTACTTGTACACACATGAATGTGCGTAGTGGTATGTATAGTGACTCTTGCATCAGGGCCGTTCCGAAGAGTAATTTGTTGAGGGGGTGAAGCAAGCATAAAATGCTGACTAGAATATATATGACCATTCCTACAGATCATGAGCTTAATCGGGTAGAATCGGGTTTTATCGGTGTTGAGTAAAATTATGTTTTATTAAATTTTGTGAACTTATATACCTATTTCTTCAAATGCTATTAAAGTATTCATGTTCTACTGTTAAGGTGAAACTAGGGGCTTGATTCCCTTGCTGAGCAAAGCACCACGAACCCTCATCCATGTTTCGCGTGACACATTTTGCACCATCTGTGCCCGCTTATAAATTGATTTCTAGAAGAAAAACAAAGTGGTTAATTTTAAAGAATCAAATAGAGGCGGATATACAGTAATGTAAATCTTTGTAATCTTCAATTTGATAAAATTCTCTTCCGGGATTCGAATCCCAGGGTCAGTTGTTCTGACGAAGGGTTTCTCTGAATTTCCTCAGAACACAGCAAGCAACTGACAGGATAAGTACTTCAACAAGGCCAGGGACACTACTTTCCCAACACTTTTCCCTGGCGTTCGCCACACCTCCAACATTTTGCAGAATCGACTATTTTTTTTACGATCAATTGAGATTTTAGTAAGTGTAGGTCCGAATAAAAAATGCGATATCTGGTGTAGTAAAAAGTAATCCATTATTTTGCCAATAGATGGCTTCAGTGATCTGTATCTCGCGTTGTATAAGTCCGATCGGGTTCAACGAGATGGCGTTCAAACGATGAGATTGCGTACTACAAACACTGTTCAGATAGTTGTGATGAGTTGACTCAGTGTTGTGTGAGCGCGCGTCAAAATGGACACTAGCAAAGATAAAATACGCTATATTTTACAGTTTTTCTTCGATAAAGGTGAAAACGCAAGCCAGGCGGCTGCAAATGTGAATAGTGTTTATGGTCCTGATACTGTAACAGCCAATCACGCGAATTTTGGTTTCGTCCATTCCGTGCCGGTAATTTTGACGTCAAAGATGTACCACGCACTGGAAGGCCAAGTGTCGAAAATGTCGATAAAATCATGGACATTGTCGCGTCCGACCGTCATGTAAGCACTGTTTCGATTGCCCAAGAGCTAAACATTGCACAAAAAACCGTGTGGAACCATTTGCATAAGG
>JAGDQP010040168.1:0-17404 GCA_022664845.1 Lepisma saccharinum | reverse complement strand
TATATATATATATATATATATATATAACGACAACCACTATTATAACAATTAAAAATGTATTGCTATCTTAAAAAAATCTTAATGTCTAATATATATCTATTATACATCTATCATATGTGTAACATTAAACAGACTCTAAGGTAAATAAGAACAATCAAAATCAAGAAGAAGCATATTTATCTCATTATTCAACAATACAACTAATCAGCTACATGAAGTCAGTTTGGTGCTACGCCGAAAAGAAGTTTTATTATCTTCGATTGTAGGGCAGTCATCAGAAACAACAATTCAATGGAGTGAATGGAATGGAATGAATTGGTTATGAACTTTCTTCCCTGAAAGTTAGAACTCTCTAGGCTTGAATTTGTAGGAGCAGCATTGAAATTTCGTGCAACGATAAAAATACGTTAGATATATACGGAGGTAGCGCTGCCATCTTTTGGTACTAAAGTGTGCACAAATTTTGAGGGTTCCAAGTTTGCGTATATGTACAATAGTATGGAATCAATTTGATTTTTTTTAAAAAAATAGGTTTACAATACTGACAAGTGGCGTGCTTGGGACAAGGTCAACCACAATATTTTTCTACTGTCAAATAATGATTGAACAAATGTGCACTGGAAATATAATAATTTATTTCGCTGAAATAATATTTTATCCTAGCTGATTCAAGCCCTATGTACAGCAGAGAATAACAATTCTCTGGTTATGAGATTAATTGCACCAACTACTTTCTGTCTAGACTGGTAGGACCTTATTATAAAAATAGTACATGTAGTAACAGAATATTACGTAGTGCGATTTGGGTTCCAGTTCACGCCATTTCCAGATTCTGTTACTCTAAAAATTATCAAATCTTCTGCCAGAATATTTGATATAAAACTTAGCATGATTTAAAACTTAGCATGTACAAGTTGTCTGAAATCTTGTAACAATTTGAAAGTTAAATGGAGTAAAAAAGTTTTCCCTCGGAGTAGTCCCCTCGATGGTGTGGTTGGAATTAAGTCAGTCTTTTCACCAATGCACGATTAGACCTAGCTTTGAAATGATAGTCTCATTATCATGTAAACGATACCGGTAGAGCCCAGATAGTTCAGCATGGCTGAAACGGCTGAAACCTTGATCGTAGAGCCCTCTTCTCTTGAACCGCTTTCACATGTTGCGCGAATATAAATTTTAAGAAATCAGTTTCGTTAGCGTGAAAACAATGAGTTTAATATAATATTCTAATATAGGCCTATCGAAAATCTTAAGAGCACTTCGTCTATGGTCGTACCAAGTTTGAAGAGGTTCGAACCATTCGCTTGTGGCAGATAAATCTGTGTCTAATGCTAATCTGGTAGTCGTGCGGATTAGGGCGCTAAGCCAGCGACTTGAAGGTCCCAGGTTCGAATCCCGTCTTGGGCATGGATGTTTGTGGATTTTAGAGACTAAACAGCTAATGGACTCGAGACGGGTCGAAGTCATTAGTTACTAAAATGGCCCAAAAATATTTTTTTTCTAACCTAATATATCTGAAGAGTTAAGGACATATAATTTAACCGTTTACACATCACTTACGCATATATCGATTTCTATGAAACTTATAAAATAGTATAATATTGTGAAATAATTACATCATTAAGTTAAGATTAGTTGTAATCGGCTCAATCGTTGTTACACACAATGCACGAATGTGTGTTTTAAGAACTGATTTTCGTTGGCATGGAAGAACGAAATAGTTGAACAGCATAATGTGTTCAAAGCCTTAAAGGGTTAAACAATTATACCAAGTTTGAGGAGGGTCCGTTGAATCCTTGTCATGTGAATATACCAATTTGATTCTCGTTACTAACAAACTACAAGTTCTAGTGCAGCTATGACATAAGTTGTCCACTCGATTACCAAATCAGTATTGGGTATTATCGGTCGAACGGTTAATACATGTGTGAAAACGTGCTTTTGTTACGTACCGTTGCCATGGAAATCATGCAACTTATTACCAAGCCTTTTCCAGCCTAACCACTATCAGTGTATGCGAATTAATGATGACAGGTCCAGAAACGTCGTCGAAAAAGAGCACGAGTGTATACACTATAATATTCATAATAGGTTTGCAACACTGCCAGTCCGATGACTTCATTTTCTAACGCTTAATATTCGCTGTATGGATCAAATAAACTTCCAAAAACTAAATTTCAGTCTAATGTATTATTTCGGATTTATCGCTGAATATTCGTATTGTTCATAACGCCTACCGTAAACTGTTATTAAGTGCATTTCTCTAGCAGTTAGTGAAACAATTAATTAGAACCGTACAGTTTCAAATTACTTTTTTTTTATTTTCAGACTTTATTGCCAGTCTTCTGGTCTTCCTATTGATGTATAGACTTGGCTAAAATATAAATTTTTGTGATCTATTATATCCCGAAGGCAAATCCTTATGTTAAGGTTTGTGTCAGTTACCATTGACGTTGTGACAAATTTGAAGTTCTATATTTCAGGAACGATACGACCAATCAAATTCGAGGTACGCAGGAACTTGATTCAGGTTGATTATCGTCGTTTAAATGTCAAGGTTATCGATGGAGTGACCTATGTATGCATGTTCAAAAAAAAATGTCGAAATGAACACGCTAGAGATTCGTACACTCAACTCCAATACATCAGAAACTTCCGTCTGAAATACGTAATTTCAGAATTGGTTGAAAAACGTTAAGAGAATAAACCACCGGACATGAAACTCTGCTGGCAATTTTTAGTTTTTCCTCCTATTGGTCTATGATCTGATGACGTAAACGGTGATGTTGCGAAACGTTGATGTTTCTCCACCTGTTCTCAGTATGGTTCCAGAATACAAAATAGAACACGACGGAAACAATGTATGTATCTTCCAATGTACATGAAAGTCGCATGAATGTCATTGTTTGTCGGATATTGTCGACAATGAATGTTCCTATAGCAGTCAAGGACACAGGATTTCCTCTGACAGATTTCATATTCATTTGATATGTATAATATTTAGAAAAGACCAGTCATTCTTGCAAACACAATGGTAACCTGTAGAGGTTAAAAAGTGGCATCTGACAGCCGAGCGAGCAGCAATTACTACGTCATTTCTGATCTATTAGCTTGCATTGGAAAATAAGTTTGTGATATGAAAGGGTTTTCCTCAAGCTTTGAGATAATAGTAATGAAATTGCTAATTCTAATCATAGTCTATCATTTAAATACATGGATTACATCCTGCATCGTTAATAAATTAAGGGAGCGTGACGGAATAAGTTTGAAGTGAATTCAACCACTTCAAATTAACTCCTCAAGTTCCTCGTTTTTTTTTGTGTGTGTGTTTTTTTTTTAAATATACAAAGACGCAAAATAATTAATGATACAGGTTTAATCTTTACGTAACTTTCTTTTTGTTTGTTTTTTTCACTTGCTTATATAATTACAACAACCAGAGGTTCAAAGTTAATTTTTCATTCCCTATAAATTATATTTTCTTCAAAGAAAGAGTGAGGTTGGAATATAGTCAAGGTCCGTGGAGCCTCGCTCTAAGTGCATCCAAAGACCTTGGAAGATAGTGTAGTTGCTTTTGGACAACTTGAAGATTTAGCCGTCATGTATACAGAGGTTCGTTTCTATAGCATGAACTCAATTTGGTAGATACGATCAAATTAATTTCATCGTTATAGGAACCATTTTGTGTGTGCGCGCTCGTGTGTGTGGTATACGTCAATTCGACTTTGAGGCACTTTTTCTTTGTTATAGTACTGCTAGATAAATGCTAATATAAGACTAAAGTGGTTTCCTCCTCCTCCGTCTTTTCCTCTTCTTCCTTCTGCTCCTCCTCCTTCTGCTACTAATCATCTGATATATGCGTCCGTTAGTGCGGTGTAAGGATCCATATAAAATTTGGTACAGATATGTCTAACGGTGTGAAGTTGATAACACAATGATGTACACTTCGATTCATAGAAAGTGGCGGGTGGATACATTTTCTAAGTCCGGTAATTTTCACAGTATCAAGATTGTCTGCTTCCAATATGTACACGGAATGGCCAGAATTCATGTCAGCAAATTACTTTATATGATGTATTACATTGATACTGCTTACACTTCACAATTCAAAGCATGTGTGGGAAGCACCACGGTGCACTTAGAAGGCACTTTTCCAATACAGAGTTGTGGAACTGTTCGTAATCATGTCACTGTGAGTGGTTGGTGTAACGTCTGTTACTACTATACACAACGCATCAAAGGCGATATTAACCGGAAAACAGGTTTACCCTACATCACCTCCTGCTTGTCTGGTATTCTACATGAGGACTGAATAATCTTCAAATCAACATAAAGTATGAATCAAGTATAACACACCTTCTTTATTATCATATTATGTTAGTATAATATATCTTTATTTTTTGTATTTTATATTTCCAGATGTTTATGCACATGCATATACAATATAATAATAAGCCAGCAGGTGAATACCGGAATGGTGTGCACATTAGATGTTTTGGCTGCTTCCTTTTTTAAAAACCCTTTTCCTAAAAGTTGCTAGTATCGAAGGATTTTGTCACTATTATTGTCTCACATGTCATTTTAGGTTTTTTTTTTTTTGTTGGTTGGTTGGTTTGTTTGTTTCAAAAAAAAGGGAAGAAGTCACAATACTTGTGCATAAGGCATAAAGAAAAGTTGAGAGTAAATATTTGTTGTAAGAAAGTCAAAAGACCAACAACTATCACATCTCAAAATAGTTCGTTGACACGAAATGGTTAATCGGGAATAGGACGTCAGCACTAAATTGTTTGAAAGGAGCATGTGCAGTAGGATGATTCCTGGTAGTATTAATTTCTGTGAAACATTTCATATGTAATGAAAAAGTGTAATATTTAGTAGTAGAAGAAACAAGTGTTTAATAAACTACAACTTCAAATTGCACACGATTGACAAGCCCAGCACTCCAGATTTTATGAAAAGTTGTCGGGAGTTCTTCACTCCCTGACCTTTCAGTTTCCCTTGCTTGAGTCGGGATGGCTAGAAATAGGCCTGTAATAATTTGAATAATTAAACAAAATCCTTATATTCTAGTAGCTTGATAGTGATACAAACATAATCAAGTCTTCTTTCTGATGAAATAATTTATAGTTGCTGACAAACAAGAAAAAAATCTACGTTGAGCCCGTTGACAGCTATAAAATATTTTGGTTGATAACATCACAAGTCGAAAAAAAGAAGAAGTGTGTACTCTACATCTTGGATCATTTTATAATTGATATTTTGTGCTCGTTATTAACTGTTGTAAATTCGTAACATATAAGCTTCCATATCCATTACCATTAATACCTTGCTTTTACATCATCATAATTATTCACATTTACGGTGTGTTGGTATGACACTATTGAAAGTTTACCTAGGTAACATGACATATAAAATGTCTCCTTGTCTGATGTATAAGAACTTTTACACGAAGGATGTTAAATGGATTGACTTTAGTATATGTGTGTACGCTTCTCTTCACACATCAATACAAAAGAACATAACATACATCACTCACTTTTTTATGGAGTCTTAACCAGAATAATGTTTTTTAACATTGCAGCGTGCTATTAAAAGTGGCTTGTGTGGAAGGAAAGGAGTTTTACGATGGTCCCGATGCTTGTGTGCCGTGTTTTATTTTTTAACGGTATGCGGAGTTGGGGTATCCATGGCCTGACCAATCAGAAAGTAGTAAAATAAAAGATGTTTCTAACTTAGTGTTACTGGAAAATTGCTCTTCTATATTGTTTCTGTTTTTGGTTTCGGGTGAGCAGTGATTCAATCTGTTAAAATACGTTTAAATCATGTTTGTGGGAGACAACGAATACTAGGCGTGTTTCTGTCATGCTAATAAATAAGTGTGTACGGAATTCGTGGTTGCTATGCAACTTCGTTGATATTCTAACAGAGAAGATGTGAATGATTATTTCATGTATATGTTGTGACGATAGAAGGCGCTTTATGAATAATCTCCTTGGGTTAATTAATGAAGACTGTCTAACATGGGGTCCACCCAGCCCCCGCATTCTAGGAGTCACGATCGCGGACGTCAAATTGACACTGGGGTGAGACAATCAGATTTGTCCTGCTGCTGACCATAGTGAGATTTTCCAGGGTTTCCTTCTGTTTCACCAGTATTGTACCTGGAGTTCTATTTATCACCGGCATAGGCGGCGCCACAGTGGGTGCAGCTGCACCCACATTAACTTCGATTTTCAGATTTTCTACAATAATCCTTTCTATTTTGTATATTTGTTTTCTATGTTTACATATATTTGAGTGACTTCTTAAGTCTCTCATAAGTTACTTGCGATCGTACAGTGTTTATCTAGTTTTTTTAAGTAAAACTTAGGGATTATTTTTGAGATCTTAAGGCTCAATAATGCAGACCGTTCTGGCAACAATGTTAGGATATGTTGGAAGAGCGTCTTCGGCGAACAGTGCGATGTAATTGCTAGTTGAGTTGTTATAGTATGTACGCATGTCGGCATGTTAATTTGCCCTTAAAATGTTTAAATCAAAATAACAGGGAACTTTGCTTGGGTGGATAAAAACCACATCTTCAACTTCAAGCGAAACTGCTGGTAAATCGTCGTTTAATAGGGAGAGGATAAAGGTGAAGTCCAGGAACAAACTTCTGACGATGGCGATGGATGCTTCTCAAAAGCTACAGGTAAGGCACAGGTGATTGAAAAGGAAATGGTCTTTTGCTTCAACTGAAGACTTTTAACTTGATAATGAGTATGGAAATAATGTATCCAATCTTGCAGCTTATTGTACGGACAAGCAAAATGTTACAGTCCTGAACCATAGATTTGGGTGAGGTCATGGATGAGGTTAATAGCTTGTCGGTTGCCTTACGGGATCTTCGAAGTGCTGAATCTGCTTTTGATTATATCTTCAGTAATGCAGCAGAAAAATGCACGGACATTGACATTAGTGTTCCGCCGCCTAGAAAGCGAAAAATCTATTCATTTGTGGATGACTCACAAGAAACAGGTGTTTTTGCGAAACGACAAAGGAGGCAATCAAGTATTGGACATTCTATTCTTTATTGGATAGCCTTATTCTGGGACTGACACAAGATTTTCTCAAGAGACTATAGACCTCATTCAAGTCACTGGGAAAATTGTTCGCCTTGCTCAGTGTAATAGTACTGATTATCAAGTAGTAGCAGAACGTTCTGGTCTAAATGTGTCAGAAATTGAAGCTGAAATCAGACTTCTAGGAGCAAGGCGCTTGAACAATCCTCCATCTACAGTTCTTGATTGGCTAAAGTGGTTGCAAAAATCCGGAAGAGAAAGGGTGTATGTGAATTTCTACAGACTGATGAGAAAGTGTTCAGTGATTCCGGTTGTTGCTCATGCGAACGGAGTTTCTCCAAGATGAATCATGTCAAGTTCAAACTAAGATCGACTATGCTTCAACAGAGACTCAATCAACTCCATAATGTTGCTTTCTGTTGAAAAGTCGATTTCAGTGAGCATAGATATTGAAGAATTTAAAGCCATGGTTCCATTCAACAGAAGAACGTCCTTATAAAAGCTCTTGTAATTGATGCCATTGCAAAAAAAAATACCCTTGTACACATAAAATTCTGATATTTCTTTGATAAATCCATAACTCACATACACGTGTATCCATGTATAAAGTTTCTTTAAATATGTACATAAAAGTTTTTATTGCGTACTATGTTAATATTTTTTTACTATGTCTTATCCCTTCCCAGCCTGCACCCACATTACCAAAATCCTGGCGCCGCCTATGATCACCGGTAAGGTGGAAAAACTAGAAACCATTTCGAGACAAGAAATAGACAAACGTCCTGGAAATACGAACTTTAAATTTGTGTTGAACTTCTCTGCATGTCACAATCTCACGAAGAGATACAGTGAAGAAATTTCACATTGCTTGCAAGAAAGTTGTATTGTAAATGCTTTTAACTAGATTATCGAAATAGTTACTACTATTTAGGCGAAAAAAATCTGTTGTAAGTGCAACACCTCTTAATTGTTTCTGGGATTGATCAATAATAATCTAAAATAAATGGACGAAAGAACAAAGAAACTCAGTGAGGAAGAAAGATTTTAACCGTGGACGTTAAATTGGCATGTCGGTGCATTAATCCTTACTCGATCCCAGTAACCTAAAAGTGAGGTGAAGTACTGAAGCATTCCCAAACACTGTTTATCAACCAGGGTTCCGGATTAATCTACTTATAGATCCAGATTCTGTTTCCAAACATTTTCTGCTTTTATTAACTGCGTCAAACCAGAATTTCCTTCATTTCATTGTAATGATAATCGTTATATTATTATTTCTTAGTGGCACTTCACGAACATCACCACTGCTCTAACAACTTTTTAATAATAAATTCTTACTAATAAAAGTACTTGAAAATGAGGTAACGACATTGAGAATTTTACCCGCTGCGAATTGCTTTTATATTTAAAAAAGTATTTGCAAACTTAACTACTCTGAAGAAAAAAAAAGTTGTTTTCAGAATTTGATTTCTCCTGGGTGTAAGGCTATTTGTTTGCACGTGTACCAGGTGTTGAATGAGTTGTAAGTATCGTTTAGGTTGGCCAACTGTCAGTTCTGAACCCGAGACACCAGTTATGAATTCAGGCAAACTTTCTCGAAAGGAGCAAGAATTGTTTCTTCTAGCCATTGTTCCCTCTCTAACAATTCTCGTTCATCAATCACGGTCGAGAACGCATGTCTAGTGCGGAATTGATGATATAGGAAGAGGCGGGTGAAAATCAGAGACAGTGCTGAGAAACCAATGCTCGAAGTGGGAACACGAGGAGGCACGCCGTGCCCTTAACCTTTTCATTTTGGATTTGTGCGCGATGGGTAACGAAAAGCTTATATGTGAATAAACACATACGAATGGGCCTGTCACTAACGCATCGGGAGAGAAGGATGCCACTTTCTCCATCGCATTATTACGGGTGCTGAAACATTTGGAAACTGAGACATGCAAATATGTATCGTCCACATCACCGAAGGCATCGTTGGCCAAAGAAATCACGGCAGCTGTGTTTTGGGGCCATCTGGGTGTAGGTTGAATGCCTTCCCCACCCACCGCATCGCTGAGACAATTGAATGGTATTACTAGAGACTGGACAGACTACGATTGACCGTCCACTCCAACGGGCGTTACTAGAGGGTGTTATTCCCTTGCACGACAATGCACGACCGCACACTACTCAACTTACCCGATCCCATATCGCCAATTTACACAGATTTTGGAACACCCTCCCTATGATCCGAACTTGGCGCCCAGTGACTACCATCTCTTTGGGCTCATGGAAAATATGGGCCAACGATTTCAGACTCTCGAGAACGTGTAACAACTCATCACTGTCCGGAGGGTCTTGGCAGCAATTTTTCCCAACGGGGTGAATGCAATGTGGTGGATAAAGTGCTTAGACAAATTTGGTAATTGTGGAAACCTAATGTGTTCAGAAATTCACTTGTTACCTTATTTATTGAACTTACCCTGCATTTTCACATGCTTTCATCTAAATAGTCAGCTGAGAGTGCAACACAAGAATCGAAACATTTATCGATTCAATGTTCATTCACTCAGTCCTCCATAGATCATTAAACACTTCACTACGATCTTCTCTTGTTTGCTTTCTATTGCCTCATACGTTCCAGTTATAAAAATAATACAATCACAGTGCATAAGGAAGTCCAGGTACTCAAGGCTCACATCATTACATTGTTTTCATATTTATATTTTAAATGAGAGTTAAATTCTAGTATTAATTAACTGATACCAATACCTTTGTTCTATAAAGTGATGACTTAATGTTCGCTAGATAGCACAACATACTAAGTGTATAATTTAATAAGAGCTTGGTCTTACTTGTAGAACATAGGAGAGAGAGAGAATGAATGTTGTGTTTGTGCATTCATTTGCACTTTGATTAGAAGTTGTTGGAATAAACATATTTTAATTTCACAGCGAATTGATTGTACTAATAATACGTCTTTAGATAACTCTACTTTCACGTTGTAGGAAGCAGAACAAAATATTATTACCTTTCCCGAATAAATTAGAAAGAAACTATTAAGAGAAATGTTGAATTAGAAAGATTTGTAAAAGCAGTAACGTGCCAACAGGACGAACATTTCTGTAACAGAAAATTCCAGCTGTGTGTTTAGTTTTGCGAGGGGTGTAGAAAAGTTTCCGGCCTTACAAAGAAGAAAAGGCAAAATCAGTCCACATGTTATTTATTTTTCAATGTAATCATTCACCGTTGACATGTAACTTTCTTGGTTGAATTGTACCATGTCTTGTTTTACTGGAAAACCGCTCTCTCACAACATTTCTAACTTCAGAATCGCTAAAGTTGTGATTCTCCAAGTGCTATGGAGGTTTGGAAACAGATGAAAGCACGAAGGCGCTAGGTCTGGGGAATAGGGCAAATGATGTAACATTTGGAAGCCTTCATCATGTGTGAAATATGGTTAACAATAAATACAAAAGCTTTACTAGACTAAATAATACTACAGACTTATATCGCTTACCTATTTTGGTCTGCGCAAAAATTGAGTTTTGCTCAAGACCACTTGATTTTTAACCCTTCTGTTAGATGACTCTGGTGGCTACTACTGGAAATAACTAGCGACTGATAGTAGTCGCCATAGCCACCTAACGGCAGGGTTCAAAATCACGTCCTCCATTGCGCAGACCAAAATACGTAGGCGGTATGTCTCCCTTATTATTTAGTCTATCCAACTACTAATACAATATACTGCAGCATTGTCTTAGCATTTAGAAAGTTCTGGGAACGATCTCGCAGGATACCTATCTTGACCGAGATATCCCCAGGCTTTTTCCTAATTCACTGCAGGCAAATGATGGGATGGTACTAGGGTACGGCAGATTTCCTTCTAACAACCTATCCCAGCCTGAGCCAAATTTAGCGTAAATAAATTAAAATTAAAAATTAGCAACTTAGAAACACAGGCAGTAACTACAACGATGATATAAACATGCGAAATGATTGCAGTTTTTAGGTCTCTTGATAACAAAGCTATAGAAAAGGGGACCTTATAATCCCACTGTGTTTTTCGTCAGTCCGTGTCCACTAATTAAATCTCGGGAACCACAAGGTGTAGAGGTACTTGATGTTTTGTTGAAAAGGTATTGGTTGGACTAGCTCAGAGCCGCCGGAATTGTTATGATTGGTGAAGTAGCTCAGTGCTGCGAAACCCATTATAAATCTTCACCAAATTTGGCATAAACATAATTTGACACAATAGAAACACGCTGTGGATGTTCCGTCCCTATGCACCCCGTTGTCAGTGTTGTCAACACATATCTAGAAAATATGTGCCATGAACCACAAGGTGTAGAAACGTGCCTGAATGCCGTTGGAAAGGCTTGACTAAAGTAGCTCAGAGCCCCTGGAACAGTTTTGATTGGGGGAGTGAGTCAGTGTTGTTAAGCATTTTGTATTGATTCAGTTTTTCAAATTACTTCCATTCTGTTAGATCTACGTGCACCAAAATTGGCATAAGCATTACAGTGGAACCTTAATAACTCGATTCCTTGATATCTCGAATTTTATTAATTCTCCTTCACCTTCCGTATTCCACCCCGTGTTAATTTACCTCTATAAGACGAACCTCTAAAGCCCTCGATAATTCGAATTTTTGTTGTTTTCTGACCGTGTCGTTGAGCATCTAGAACTCCAAACCTTTTGCTTGAGAACCTCTAAAAGTTGAAGTTAGAGTATAAATAAGTCGAAATTTTAGTCGGGTATACCTTTGTAAGTCGAAGCTTTTGGGAGTTGAACGATCTGAGCCAAGCCTCTTCGTTAACTACAATCGTCAACGCATTGTCTTTTTTGTAGAACGATACCCAAGAGGCGTCAGCTGCTCCCACCATTGCCAGTACTGTCCGAGTACTGTTTGTTGTTCCGTCGTGATCAGCACGAAGTAAAAGTTTTATTTCATATGGGCCAGTTAAGCAACTTCTCGGACTTCGACCCCTCTGTATTACGTGAGTGCATGCTTGTTACAATCCCCAGGCGGCATTCGAACCCGCGACCGTGGAGACGCTGCCCTAATACTTCAGACCACACGACTGCTTTAGTCGGCATGCTTATAATGGTTTAATACGATGCTGAAGCGAAAATGCATAAATCTTACTATAGAAGAGAAGCGTCGTAAGTTATGGCTCTCTATATCTCGAAGTTCCGTATTATGCCTCTTGCTGAGTCGAAATATTCGATAACTCGAATTTTGTCTTTTCCCCTTCAGATTCAAGTTATCGAGGTTCTACTGTGTTAGATAAAATAGAAAAATTCAGTGGGTGTTATCGTTCCAAAGCACCTAAATTATCAGTGTTGCCAACCTATTTTCTAGAAAATTGAAATTTATTTTATTATGCTAGACGTAGTAAGTTGCTTCCGTAATGCTATACTTATCCGCATCAAACTTGGCATATACGAGTTTCCTGTCTCTAAGTGCTCCAGTTATCAGTATTGGCCTCCTGTTTTATAACAATGAATGTTTGTGCGCCTCAGATGCTCTCAAGGGACAGATCCTTCGCCATTGTTAGTAGAATCGCTGCTCTAACTTTTTAAAAATAATATAAAATAGAACCGCGGTAATTCGACCTCCGATGGTTCGACTCTTCGCATAATCCGACTCCGGCGGAGGTTGAAGAATGTCGACGTATGTCTGTACGTGTCCTCAAAATACTACGTACTTCGTTGAGTAAGTTAGCTGGTGACACTCGGGTCAGTGCGTTCTGATGTTTTGCTTGAAGAGTGTTTGTTGTTTAAGCAGTGACTTTTTACACAGTGGACAGTTTGTTTGCGCTAAAAATCGGCTTTCAGTGTAGTATACTCGTCTCATTATGGCAATTAAAATGCGTAAACATGTGACGCTGAGCTTGAAGTACTCTGTCGACCTTTCTGTCGTTCCGACAATGCGCTCAGTCCCACAGGTGACGGATTAACGGAATTCTACTGTATGTATGAGAACTTTTGATTTTTTTAAATTCAGCTGTACCAACTTTTCAACTTTAGAAATAAGTTAAGATTTCGTGGCGAGATGAACTGACTCGTTCCATTTATCTTCCCAACGCCCATATCTTCAGAATCTAGGAACATTTCATAGTAATTAATTAAAATTATTTGTAGGAAATTGTGTGTGTTTGTAAAGGTCTGTCTTCAATCAGTTCGTAAGATCAAGAGGTTGGTTTGCAATTGACAACTTAATTGGCATTCCCACAGGCTGGTAAAACCTTTTTTCTCCTTTCAAGCTCAATAGATTACATACACATCCGATTTCCAAATACAGAACGCAAGTAAATGGTTGGTTGTTTTGAAGGGAATCTGTATCCTGGAGTAAAATCTATGTCGAAATGAAACGACGGTGATAGAATACCTGACCACTTAATTAAATGAAACAATATGATGAATGAAATATCGAATTTCATGACCTTCTTTGGTTTTTAAGGAAAGTACCGAGAAGCTGCAGAACCTTAACTTCGAATGATTAGTCGACGCAGTGAGGTGAGCTTTTCCCCTCGCTCACAAATGATATGTGCCATAGCAGGCCCGTAGCCAGCCGAAAACATTAGGGGGGATGGGCAAAATTTAAGGGGGTCAATTTATCAAACATATTCCTTTGCGGAACGATTTTAATAATAATAATAATAAATAAAAATGTGGTTGGATAACAAACAGGAGTAAATTACAGAGATTTCGGTGAATTTGCTGTACATTTTATCGGTAAAAGAGTCTGTCATTGCCCGGTTAGATGCCAGTGATTATTTTTATCTTCTGTACTTATACGGAAGTCATCTTATTCATACTTATTTCTATCCACATTTACTCCAGAGAATGTCTGGAAATCCCCTACTTCCTTTGGGTTATCCATTGCATAATTTTGGAATATGCACTTCTGGATATAACAGGTCTCTAAGGGTGCCATGGTCTTTATGGTATTGGAAGTATCAAGCCTTAGAGTTCATTTTCCCACACTTTCAGAACCCCATAGCGTCAAAACGAAGCATTTGAGAATCCTCGATGGTCTATACATTTTTTCTCTTATTTCCATATCAGGAATTTCGTGAAGTAGGTGGCTATGTCAGTGTTTTACAACATCCTGTATATACATTGCATTACATCGCCGCAAATATCACACATAGCTTTTGCCGATAAGGCATGATTACGGAAAAGTAGCAGAGAAACTGTATTGTGAAACGGCTAAATGTATTAGACCTGATCAAAATCACTAATCTAAAATCTTTTGAAAGGACACCGCTCCTGATAGTTGAGGGATCGGTTGCTTGATCTGAGGAAGCATATGAGCCAGTATATTACGCAAAATTATCACACTATTATTCAAAATTGTTCTACAAACTACAAAGATTGCATTATTGTTTCCAGAAATTTAAGATAACTAAAGTTCGAAATAATATATTTATTTCTCTATTTAAATCGAGACATCCTAACCAGTGTCGGTTTCGATACTAGCCTACAATTTCGGCCGCCAAACTTGACCTACTTGTTATAGTCTGATCATCGGGGAATCGAAGACCGCATCCTTGGAATTCAATCAGCACTTCCTTTCACTTGTGTGGGGGAAGATTCTTATATGGGCTGATATGTCCAGTATATGTTCAGTGGAAACGACTTGTGTAGCTTCTCTAGCTAAAAGTACTTCGCGCCTCATGAATAATTCTGGACCCCAATAAGCTTTCTTTTTTTTTCTTTAAGCTCAACTGCTTCTAAGCACGATACTTTGGATTCCGCATAGTGGCGTTTGTTCGTCTATCTCTTACAAGCCAAATATTATAGCTATCAGTATTAATATATGAAAGTATTCTTTTGTATTTTTCGTTATTTGGTTCTTTCATTTCTTTACGAATTGAATCAGTACCTGTTTTTCTATTGGTATATTTCTTTTTCCTTGACCCAACATATATATATATGTATATATATTAGAAAATATCATAAACAGAGTATTTCATTTCCTCATGTTTATCCTGCATAAAACTTTTGGAAATGTCCGAAACCATGATGTTTTTAAAAATCCATTTGCTTACATTGTGTTCCTATTTTTTTCTTTTGCTCAAGTATAGCAAGTGATGAATTTGATATCTTTTTTTCTCAACATTTTTTTTAGCGTTTCTCCTAAGTGGCAGGTCCTCTCAGGCCGGGTTATTCGTCTCCATTTTTCTATTTCTCGTAGCCACGATTCAACTAAATACAGACCTGTAGGCGGAGAATCTTTTCTGCACTATTTGTTTCTGGAAGGTGTGTGGAATTTTGAACTTTTAATTTTTATTTTCTTAAACTTTTTTTAAAATTATTATTTATTTATTTATTGTAAGGAGTTGATCAACCTCCATGGTACCTAAGGTGTTTCTGTATGTTAAACCGTCCCTATATTTTTAGGGGAAGTCTGCTGAGTTGCTGTGGGTGTATCAATTGTTTGTCCCAGGCAAGAATTGACTTCATGATTCCAGAGATTTTTGCTGTGTTAGCTTCGCTTTTTATTGAACAAAGAAGTTATGATGATGGTGTAGGTAAACTGCTAATTTATTGAAGTGAATACTTCAATGTTTGTTTAAGTATATTTTATAGGCTATAAGGAGAGCATAATCTCTTTTAAATGAAACTAACTTCAGGTGACACTCGCAAACGTACCTCATTTCTTCTTCAGCTTTATAAAAATCTGCATGCGCCTTCCGACCGCACCCGATACGTCTAACAATGCTCTTTTATTATCACAATCCGTTAATTTACGTTTGGATATTATTTTGTAATATTTCTCGCACAATAAACTTGCAAAGTGAATTTGCAGCTTTGTAAGGGGTCGTCAAGGGCACCTTTTCTGAAATTTACTATAGGAAAGTACTTCTAAAACTATACAAAGTGCTGATTTTTCGATTCATATTAGATACATTCGAATCGAAAATAATGGAATACGATATACTGTATGAAAGCACGCTTTTGTAACTAATATACATTTAAGAGCATCTATAGAAAATTATTAAAATTTATCAAGTATATGTTTGACCTTAATTTTCATACATGTATGCAAAGTATTGCAAGGGAAGCTGGGAAAAAAATAGGGTGGGCTAGGAAAAATTATGGCGGCTAAGTCCCCTAGCCTCCCCCCCCCTTGACTACGAGCCTGTGCCATAGGCTACCAGCTAAATTTTGCAATAGCCTGTGACGTATGACTAAGCAGTCACTATGAATCCATAGCAGCGGCTCTTCCTTGGTGTTGGGTATGCCTACGAAAGAGATACATTTATTAGGAATAAGGAGTTTAGTCACATTTGTTCCATCCCGTTTTCTCTCCTAAACCCAATTAAGAATTAAGATCAATGTAAAGACTTTTATTTGAGCACTCCCTCAATGGCTGCGCCTAATTCGACAACAATACTGACCTTTTCTGAATTGTTGCCATCATCGTTGTAACAATACACTTGTCTTAACAATTAATAGTTGGTCAAATGAAATGTATATATATAAAAAAAAAAGGCTCTGTAATCTTAGATTTTGCAAACTTGCACATTTGTGCTGATTTGAGCTAGCATTACATCGTGCAATAGATAAGCGCATAATAATAGCCCGTGGAATTAACAAAACAAAAAATTCGTAGCATTTGTTCGTCGTAAGCTATATGCAACCATTGTTGTTAAAAATCAATCGCTTCGGTTTTCCTTTTTACACTCTTTACTTTTTTACCTGTTTTTCCTTTTTACATTCATTTCTTTAGTTGACAATGATTCGTGGTGTCCTCGAATTTTGCAACGTTAATTTAACTTATTTCCCGACGTCATACAATGATGAAATTTTGCACAGCGACATAATTCGGGTGACAATACAGTAGTCCATTGTTACTTTCATATTTTTATGTATTTGTATATATCAAAAGCGTATTTTAATATTTTTTTAATATGGACTTCTTTATCCTAAAATAGATACTAGCCTGCAACGATATTGCGTTTTGACTGGTTGCACTACACTTTAGGATTTCGGTCACAAAACATTAGTTGAGAAGAAGTATCCGAACACCGAAATAACTCGAAATAATAATAATAATAATAATAATAAATTTAAAGACATACTTTTCTTTAAAAAATGTACTAAAAAGTAAATATATATATATATATTTCCCGGTGGGGGCTCAAAAATTTCGGTGTTGACCCAGCATCGTGAGGACAATTGGGGAGCTGCTGTGAATAAAAGACAGTGGCGATCACAGTGAGAGCTTCGGCTCTCCTCTCCCAACCCGTCTGGTCAGCGTGGGAGCAGTAGACCAACTCCTCCCTTCGGGGAGAGGCCTCATCCACTAGTGGATTGAATATGGCTGTGATTTATTATATATATATATA